>JAPDOI010001393.1:0-185317 GCA_029168955.1 Aplectana chamaeleonis | reverse complement strand
AGTGATATTCACCGTAATATTAGGCTGATGCTCAGGAAAGCTAATATGAACTGGCCCAGCCCATCCGTATGTGAGATACGCAAAGTCTGTCAAATAAGGACTGTCCGTCCACGCGGTCTGGCGGGCGTATCGCGCGACGCACGCAGAAGGAATTTTTCATAGGAGCTCGCTCATGGCTGCAGACAGTTGACCGGATATTACTTCATATCTGTCAGATATTCCTACCCGGCGGTTCTCGGGTCAAAAAAATGCCACGGTAATCTAATACGCGCATGCGGACCGCGTGGAGCAGACTTTACCGCGATATCGCCTCGAATTCACCTCGACTCTGCCGCGGCGGCAAAAGCTTCAACAACAAAAAAGATTATGCCCTTCTGTTTACCTTCGATCCCTTCGAACACCTTGTGCGAGCTGTGGGTAGGCGTCTTATGTTGGCATCCTTTGATCAGCTTTTTCTGACCTGGACCGTCGTTTTTCTGGTTTTCCTTGCTGCCATTTTCACTGAAACAATACATCGCATAGAAAGACGTGAAATTTGATCAGAAAAAGTTTATTGCCCAGGTGTTAACAGTTTCTTGGCTTCTTCCGGCTGCTCAGTTTGTGTCTGTGCAGGCTTGACATCCGTGCTATGAAAGTGATGAATTAGTTCTGCACATAGAGGCTATTATGACAGTCAGTTTAGCCTTGGGATTACCGCACCTCATGGTACCATAGGGTATGGAGAGTCGGAACGATGTGGAGCCGACCTTTTCTGAGCACACAAGTCAGAGCAATGAGGCAGAAAAGGGTGTCTGCCGGTGATGAAAAACACAGGTCGACTGATAACGCGATAGGGACTTGTCCCCCTACGATAAGATGGTCTTCCTGCAAAAACAGCTGATCATGGCGAAGCGCCGCCGATCGGTCAGGAAAGAACCGGAGTCGGTCACTTCTGTTAGCATTGTCGGTAAAACTTACACGGACCAGTCCGCGGCTGCAATAGAATAAAACGAATGGTTTGCGGCGTTTGCAAGACCATACGGAGCGATTTCGCTGTTCTTGTTAGACTATCCGCGACGCTTATTAGGATGGACCGCCGCGCATTATCGGCGCTTTAGGGCTGTTTTATGCTCCCGCTGCCGAGCGGCGAAGGCGCTGTGCATTTCTGTCATGTCAATCACGCGGCGCGGCGCGATTGTTCATGAGGGGTCGTTTATACATCCACTGCCGAGCGGCGCGGCGCAGTGAATTTCTGTAATATTGATCACGCAGCGCGGCACCAGTCAATATTATGGGAATGCACATAGCCACGCCGCTCGGCGGTGGAAGTATAAACGACGCCTTATAGAGATTGCACTTAACCGCGCCGCTCGGCGACGAAAGCCTCGGCGACCCCTTGCCGGCTTCGATGACGTCTCATCCGTTCGTCGCGTCGTCGACCGCAGATTGCTCTTGCCTTTCACTGAGCAGATGGAGGCCGGGCGGATTTTCATGCTGGAGTCGCTGATGAAGACAGAACGCCGTGGATTCAGCGACCTGAAAAGCTCCGTGGACCGGGTGTTTCTCCAACGCTTCCTTAACAAAAGTACCGCTGACCGGCCGAATACACCGCGGACCGTGTGGTCTCCAGCCAGCCCCTTCAGCACATCGGCCTGCTCTGCGGCTTCGAGGCCCGCTGGTTTTCAGTGTGGCTCTTACGCTAGATCTCATACCCTGGTAAGCTGAGCTCTCACTCACGCGCAGGGCAGCTCACACTCGCGCGCACACGCACCGCGCGTGCGTGTGCTTGCAGTGTGTGTTGCCACTCCCGTCTTCCCTACGCTCTCTCGCTGTCTCTAACGTCCACTTTGCACACGCACGCACAGGAAACATGGTAACTTAGGTTTGGTGCAGTCTATACTGGCGATGATCTATACCAGAATCCACCAACCCCCTATGCGGTACCGCCGCGGAGAGAACAAGAAAATTTATCACTTTTTTTGCCACACGCCCCAAACTTTGAATACTCGAATCGATTGACCCCAAGTTGGCGGAGTATTTGAAAGAAATCCAATAAATCAAGTATTCCGAATAAACCGGATATTCAAAAATATTCAAAAAATAATCATTCGAATCCCTAATGGATCAGATATTTGCAAGAATTGAGTAATATAAGAGGCAGTGTTCCACGATGAATATCGCTATCGAGTTCGACCAAAAATGGGATTGTTCTGCCGAGAGAGTAACTAATAACTGAAAGAAATGGGGAAGAAAAATGTCAAGAATAAGTCAAAATAACTTTATTCTAAATTCAGGCGTGGACTGAGAATCATGGGCCCTGCTCGTTTCTGGCAAGCGCGCGCTAATCATAAAATCTGCGCCGAATCGATAATGTAACTGCGGCAGAGTTGCTTGTGATTTGCCATCGAAGAACGTTGCGGCGCGCAAACAAATCCGATGGGAAGAGGGCGGACCGGGGTAGGTAAGGCTCGCAGGGAGAGCTTTCAAAGCCGTTTGTATTTGTTTCTGGCTTGATTTTCGTTGCTTTCTTCTCGACCCTATCCTCGCTCTCAGCACCTGGCAACGAGTGTTTCACCGGACACCGAGACCTCCAGGGCAAGATTCATCGTGAACATTGCCTTTTAAGGCAGGCCGAGAACAAGTATCCAGCGTTTTTTTGATTTCTGCTCCCTAATTATTTACGTTTTCTTCATCGTTATGCCATCAACAGAGATTGCGAGGCGATCAATGTCACAATTTTAAATACTTCTTTCTCAGCAATACCAGAATGTTGTTTGCGCAAAGGAATAAGTCAAAATTACACTCCGCAGAAAGCTAATCAGTCAAATAGAGTACTGTAAACTTAATTTTTTGAAAAACCAGGTTGAAATAAACTGTTAAACTTTTTCTGAACCTGACGTGGACGTGAAAGTTTTGATTTTTTTTCAAAAATTTTTATCTCCAAGGGGGCGTAGCTTCGTTGAGGTCCTACTCAGCAGAAAAATTTACTACATTGGTTGCTTCCGAATTACGAGAGGTTTACTTCCAACTACAAGTAAATGCTTGGTTTTTACCACAGAATTCCTCCTAGGTGCTGAATCCGACAGAAAATCTGCCAGATTACTGTTAGAATTAAGGGTAGTTGGCCCCGTAAATCCTCCCGAATTTTCATATGATCACTCAGAATACTTTGTTTTCCAGCAGAAAGGTATTTTCCAAGAAGTGGCAGTAAATTTCAGTATTTACGCAAGTACCCTGCCAAATCTTCGTGGACGTCCATCGCGAACGCGCCGGGTGCCGAAAGTGTGTTGGACCCAGCTGAGAGTGCGCCGAGCGCCGAGAAAAGTGTGTTGGACCCAGCCGAGAGTGAGCAGAGCGCCGAGAAAAGTGTGTTCGGACCCAACTGAGGAAGTTGCGCCAAGCGCCGAAGGTGTGTTGGACCCAACTGAGAGTGCGCCAAGCGCTTCCGAGAAAGGTGTGTTGGACCCAGCTGAGAGTGCGCCGAGCGCCGAGAAAGTGTTGGACCCAACTGATGGTGCACCGAGCGCCTGAAGAAGTGTGTTGGACCCAGTTGATGGTGCACCGAGCGCCGAGAGAAAGTGTGTTGGACCCAACTGATGAGTGCACCGAGCGCAGGGAAAAGTGTGTTGGACCCAATTGATGGTGCGCAGAGCGCCGAGAAAAGTGTGTTGGACCCAACTGGGAGTGCGCCGAGCGCCGAGAAAAGTGTGTTGGACCCAGCTGATAGTGCACCGAGCGCCGAGAAAAGTGTGTTGGACCCAGCCGAGGTGCGCCGAGCACCGAGAAAAGTGTGTTGGACCCAACTGAAGAGTGCGCCGAGCGCCGAGAAAAGTGTGTTGGACCCAACTGGGAGTGAGGCCAGGCGCCGAGAGAAAGTGTGTTGGACCCAGCACAGGGAGTGCGCCGAGCGCCGAGAAAAGGTGTGTTGGACCTTTGATAGTGCGCCGGAGCGCCGAGAAAAGTGTGTTGGACCCAACTGGGAGTGAGCAGAGCGCCGAGAAAAGTGTGTTGGGGACTGACCCAGCACAGGGAGTACGCCGAGCGCCGGGGAAAAATGTGTTGGACCCAGGTGATGAGTGCACCGGGCGCCGAGAAGAGTGTGTTGGACCCAGCACAGAGTGCGCCGAAGCGCCGAAGAAAGGTGTGTTGGACCCAGCTGATAGTGCGCCGAGCGCCGAGAGAAGAGTATGTTGGACCCAACCGAGAGTGCGCCGAGCACCGAGAAAAGTGTGTTGGACCCAACTGAGAGTGCGCCGAGCGCCGAGAAAAGTGTGTTGGACCCAGCTGGGAGTGGAGAGCAGAGCGCCGAGAAAAAGTGTGTTGGACCCAACTGAGGTACGCCGAGCAGCGCCGAGAAAAGTGTGTTGGACCCAACTGGGAGGTGAGCAGAGCGCCGAGAAAAAGTGTGTTGCTGGACCCAACTGAGAGTGCGCCGAGCGCCGAGAAAAGTGTGTTGGACCCAGCTGGGAGTGACCAAAGGCGCCGAGAAAAGTGTGTTGGACCCAACGCACAAGTGCGCCGGGCGCCGAGAAAAGTGTGTTGGACACAATTGATAGTGCACCGAGCGCCGAGAAAAGTGTGTTGGACCCAACTGAGAGTGAGCAGAGCGCCGGGAAAAGTGTGTTGGACCCAGCACTGGGAGTTATTGCCGGGCGCCGAGAAAGAAGATGTGTTGGACCCAAGCTGGAATGAGCGAGAAAGCGCCGAGAAGAAAGTGTGTTGGACCCAACTGATGAGTTGCACCGAGCGCCGGGAAAAGTGTATGTTGGACCCAACTTTGGGAGTGTGCCGAGCGCCGAGAAAAGTGTGTTGGACCCAACTGGGGTTGAGCAGAGCGCCTTGAGAAAAGTGTGTTGGACCCAACTGATGAGTGCACCGAGCGCCGAGAAAAGTGTGTTGGGCCCAACTGAGGAGGTGCGCCGCGAGCGCCTTGAGAGAAAGGTGTGTTGGACCCAACTGATAGTGTTCACCGAGCGCCGAGAAAAGTGTGTTTGGACCCAACTGAGGAGTGCGCCGAGCGCCGAGAAAGGTGTGTTGGACCCAGCTGATGGTGCACCGAGAGCGCCGGGAAAAGTGTGTGTTGGTGACCCAGCCTTTGGGAGGTGGCTGCTGCGAGCGCCGAGAAAAGTGTGTTTACCCAACTGATGGTGCACCGAGCGCCGAGAAAAGTGTCGTTTGGAGCCCAACTGAGAGTGCGCCGAGCTGCCGAGAGAAGGTGTGTTGGACCCAACTGATAGTGCACCAAGCGCCGAGAAAAGTGTGTTTGGACATTACACTGATGATGGTGCACCGAGCGCCGGGAAAAGTGTGTTGGACCCAGCTGGGAGTGAGCAGAGCGCCGAGAAAGAGTGTGTTGGACCCAACTTTGATGGTTGCACCGAGCGCCGAGAATAGTGTGTTGGACCCAGCTGAGAAGTGCGCCAGGAGCGCCGAGAGAAGGTGTGTTGGACCCAACTGATGGTGCACCGAGCGCCGAGAAAAGTGTGTTGGACCACACTGATAAGGTGCACCGAGCCTGCCGGGAAAAGTGTGTTGGACCCAACTGGGGGTGAGCAGAGCGCCGAGAAAATGTGTGTTGGACCCAGCGTGATGATGATGAGTGCCTGCACCGAGCGCCGAGAAAGTGTGTTTGGACCCAGCCTGAGAGTGCGCCGAGCGCGCGAGAAAGGTGTGTTTGCGGACCCAACTGATAGTGCACTGCCGAGCGCCGGGAAAATGTGTGCTGGACCCAACTGAGAGTGCGCCAAAGAAATTTTCCGGAAAAATTTCGGCAACTTCCTGGAAAAAGGCGCATTGAGGAGGTTATAAATGATATAAATAATTAAGCTAATATAAATAAATGATGGTGTTCCGCTGCGGCTCGGTATCCCTACAGCACTTTGAAGTACCGCTCAGCGGTGGAATCGGCGTAAGGTTTAGTGGTGTTCAGAATGTCTATTCTCTAAGCATTCCACGTTTACTAATCGATAACATATTTATCAGGACACTAGAGTTCACATCTTACGCCTTGTGTGCCAAGCCTGAATACTATGACACAAAAGGTGTTTTGCTTGCACTGTAGCGCTCATTGTAACGGAAACATGTCCAGCGTATATTTGAGGAGAGAGCCTGTTCAAGGCTAACTCGTCAACTATTACCTTTTACTTGCAAACGTTGCCTTCATGCATAGCTCTGTTATCAATCATTATCAAGAAAGAATGTTTTGATATTGCTGGCCGATTACTTTTCATTTAGGCATCATCGCTTCCCCATGAGTAAGGTGAGTGAATACTTGTTCGCACCTGAAGAGCTCATTCACAGCAGGTGAAAGCTTCGACTGGTCGCGGCACTGCCAACAGTCCTAAAACCCATCGCGCCCAACAGATCTTTGCACTTTGAATTTATTGGAACAGTTATCTCAGTTTCAGTCGCGATCGCCTTCGAGTGACTGGAAGGTATTTCATAACGCTGGTTGAAGCTTGACCCATAGTGTGATTTTTGTTGGGTCGCTTCGACTAGTCGCGTCGCTTCCATGATGAAAGCTGATTCGTCTGAATCCGAGAAGCAAATAGTCCACCAATCTTTCGTCACAACCTTGCGTATCATGGCGCCAAAATTACAAACGTCACAGTTCACTCGGATAAAATACACGGCATGTGAAGGGGAGAAAACGAATTACTTCTTACCCCAGATTTACGATTATATGGAGATGAGAAAGTTCAATAAGGCTACCGAGAAATCACATTTTCATGCAGAGCTTTTGGCAATTACTAACGTTGGAGTTGAAGTTTTATGTTGCTGTACAAGCAAATTCTACATCTCGTCGTCTTCATGAAACTACATGTCTATATTTGTTGAAAAAATTACTTGCCCAAGACACTAATTTATCTAGAAGACAAGAGGCACCGAAGTCACAAAAAATCAGGGAGGAATCAGGCAAAAACCGAGAAAAAATTTAATCCTGCGGCGTTGTCCGCAATTCATTCCACGCTATTTTTGACGCCTGAAATCGCTAATCCGCCCTTGAGCGACTCAGGAAATGAGTGGAAGAAACGAGATTCAGGTCGCGGCATGGAGCGATTCAGAATCGCTGGCATTGATTATCGTTGGTCGCTTCCACTTCAACAGTTACCGTGCAATACCTGTAGTGCTCGCGAGGCGCTAACACCACTGATTTGATTTTAAACTGCACGTGCGCGAACCCGCGCGCCCGGAAATCAAGCATTCTGAGGAAAGAATTGGGGACTTTGTTTTTCATTGAAAAGAGCATAATAGAAGAGTTGGGGTGCACACATCAAAAAAACTGGTTCAGGAATGACTCGCTTTGGTGTTCGAGAAAAAATTTATGAACCCGCCAAGTAAATGTGATGTTAATCTCCTTTTTTACAGTTGGCGTTCCGCGATCTTGTTGGTACACTGTAAAATCAGGCTTCAGGTAGCTCATTTTTTGGGCAGGAGAGCTGAAATAGATGCATGTCTGGCTCTTAACTATTCAAATTTGGATTTGAAACTCAATATTAGCGGAACCTCGAGAATTGAGGTCGAATGATAGGCAAAAGCATGTTTATATAAACCACCCGACGTTCACCTATCATTAAAATGAACTATCAGGAAATTCAGCACGCAGTTACTGATAGGCTCCCCAAACAAAGATTGTGCCCTGTTATCCGAGACGGTTTTCGTTTTAATCTCTGCACGAATACGACGAGGACCTTGGAAGTAGTCGTTTCGGAATGCCGTACGGTATGAGAGTGGGATTCCAAGAGCTGCTTTACAGGATGCCGTAGAAGGCGTACGGAAACACGATTAGAGTGGCAGGACATGTACCGTATGAAAGTGTGCGGGACCCAGAGTGAAAGGTGCAGCAGGACATATGCCGTATGGAAAGTGTGCAGGACCCAAGTGAGAGTGCGCAGGACGCCGTGGAAAGTGTGTGTGACCCAGAAGTGGAAGTGGCGATTAACAAGCCTCCTGTCTACGCGCCGGGTGGGTACGTTGAGTAGACTTTGAACCTTCCCGGTAGGCTCCGCCCGGGTTCATGAATACGGCCACAGAAGGGGTGCAAGGCTTGACTGCCAATGGGACAGGATAAATGTTACATCATTTAAAAAGACTAAAATGAACAAGTTCTTTGATTGACTTTCATGTCCCTTTTTATTAAGAGGGAAACCGAAAACAGAATATGGGCGGTCAGAATGGGGAAATTAGAACATCTAATGTGGAAAAATCTGAAAAATCTGCACACGCCTGGTTGCAATGTGTAGCAACTGTTGATCATGGCGCACTCGAATAATCTTTTTATTGCAGTGACTATGAGGAGGCGAAAATTTTTTTAATGATCATCGCGCGACGATAAAAGAGAAGGATCACGAAAGAAGGCCTACACACAACGAGGATGCTATATGAAAGCCTTGGAAAATGATCAGTGAATCAGTTTCTACTCCCTGTCCAGAAGACTGGAAATCAAACTCAAATAAGTATTCATACTGCACGCGTCAAGAGGGGATACGACAGGTATTCAATTTTCGTGTTCCGTACCCAATTAGACCATTCAGAAGTTCCGAAATCGAAGCGTAACTCCAGACAGTGCGTCCTGAATGACTGCACTGGACAGGAAATCTAGGGGACGTCAGCAAAACTTCAAACTTATTATCACGCTTTTTCCAGATGGAAAATGTCCTAATAGAATGCTTCTAAAGAGTACAGAAAAATTTCGCAAAAACACTTTTGATTCTTAACAGCCTTTGATCATTTCACTAACGAATAACTGGTGCTCGGCACTTGCTATACATGTAGCTTTCATGGATACAAAATCAAAAAGATTCGCTGCCCAGAGATTCTGCATCGTACGTTCCACGCTGCGTGGCCAGTGTGGAGGAAAGAAAGATCACCTCTATATACAAACCGACGTCACCCCTCCGCAGAAGAGGGTTTTTGTCATGGGAGAGGTGCTGGCCCGGCCACCAGCTCTCCTTCGGATTCTCCTACAAAGGCCCAAAGCGTGGAGAGGAGGAATCCTGAGACCCGCTCAGGAAGTACACTATGCGCCACGTGCGGCAAGGGATGTTACCAGGGGGAGACATGCACAGCGCGTCCCAGGTGCTTCGGATGCCAAAGGTGGGTGCCATCTCTCTGTGTTCGAGGTCTCAGTTCTGTGAAGCATTATAACATCTGCTTTTCCAACTGTGTTTTGTATGCTCTTACACCTACCAACTCCTGATTCCTCTTCCTCAAATCGCTTGCCCTTTCCATTGCTTACATATCAATCTCAACAGCCTTCGTACTAAACTTTCTGAGCTCTCTCTCTTCGCACGTACTTACCATCCAGACGTGATCATGGTTCCAAGAAACCCAGCTCTCTTCTCCATCCCCCTACCTATCCTCCATCCTAATATCCCGGGCTACACACTGCCTTCCATGCTCCAAGGTCAGACTCTTGGCGGAGGAGTTTCAACCTTTGTTTATCCTCTCTCTCCTCCTCAGCCTCATACAAAACACCCCCCACTGGATGGTACTCTCCATAGTACCTTTCAATCCACATCTCCCTCTTAAAACACCCTTTCTCTTTTCAACATATCATATTCCCCCTACCTCCTCATGCCCCTCCTCCTACAATAATCCATTCCTCCTTCTCAAACAACTCAACGATTATTCCCTCTCATCATCAGTTGTTTTCGCGAGCATTGTAATGCCCACACCTTCTGTCTCAAATCCCTTGGTTTCCTGATGCTAGAGGAGAAGAGAGTCAGAAGGAATGGGCTGAGGAGTGCGACCTGGTCATCTTAAACGATGATCAGCCCACTCGTCTCCCCTTCCAACGGCCGATCTTCCTAGCCCAGACATAACTCTTATCTCGTCCAACCTTTCCAACGCTTGCTCATGGGTCTACCTCAACAGCATTGTCACAAAGTGATCATGTTCCCGTCTTTGTGCACGCATCGATCTCTCAAATTCTCTTGCTCCTTATTCTGGTGTTCGTCAACGTTCTTATCTCAATTTGAGGCCAAGCAGACCTGGTGCCTGTTCAGGTGAGGTTGCGCTACGCCCTAGCGGCTGATTACCCGTGGAATGGCAATGTGCACCAGAAAGGAGCATCCACTTATCTGATGCAATTCGCAGAGGCCATGGGAAGGCGGCTATCCCTGTTGGCCGAGTTAAGACGATTCTATCCAAACGTCACCAAGAGAAATTCTTCAAGGAAAATCAGGACTAGAAGATGCCAGAAGAGCACGTTGACCATCTAGACCACTGTGGTCAGCTCAGCTGGATGGTTTGAGATCCAGAAAAAGATCTCCTGCGACCAGCACAGAAGAGAAGAACAGTGGGAAAAATTCACAGAACAGCTGAATTTCAAGACGGACAGTGAAAGCTACTTGGAAGGTGCTTTGGAAAACTCTATCGGGAAAGAGCTCGCCATGCCACCATCTCACACTATTGAGGTTCGGTAATAACGTTTTCAGAGTCAGGAAGAAGGGAAGCCGCCTACTCTCTCGGTAAAAGTTTCTTTGTCACGAGTACCAAGGCGAGAGTCCGCAAAATAGAGTGACAGTAAGAGAGCTGTGCCGCCTCCCGCTGCATGAGCACGGCCGATGCACGTTCACTGTGGCGCATAGTAGAGAAGATTATAAAAGGGCATGCGGAACTCCAAAAGCTGTCGGTCGGACGGCATTTTGTCCTGTTGTACTGCAACGAAACTCCCCGAGCTGAGATCACTTCCGCTCATCGTTGATATGATTAACACTTCGTTTAGCTCTTGCACTATTCCGCAAAACTGGAAGACAGCCAACGTCATCCCGTTGCCCAAGCCTGGCAAACCTCAGTCATCAGTAAAGGGATATCGTCCCATTAGCTTGATGTCACCTTTCGCCAAGGTGGGCGAAAAGCTCATTGTCAAGGATCTAGCGGAGCACAACGAGAAGCAGTTGTTTCAACATGGGTTCAGGAGGCTACATTCCACAACTACGGCGTTGCTAGAAATTACCAGCTATGCTATCGACGGGTTCAACTTTAACAAGCCATTGAGAACTGTAGCTGTTGCGTTGGATCTCACCAAGGCATTTGATACGGTTAACCTTGGAGTCCTGTCAAGCAACATTCTGAGTCGTCAATACCATCTTGGCAGAAGCGCTGGATATCGGCCTTTATTAAAGGTCGGCGGGCAAGGGTCATGTTTCAGAACCATGTCTCCAACAGTATTCCTATGGCAGCTGGAGTCCCTCAGGGCGGAGTTCTATCGCCAGCCCTTTTCAATCTGTACCTCGAAGATATGCCTGAGCCTCCACAGGACATCAAGGTCGTCGCGTATGCCGATGACATAACAATCATGTGTCGAGATCGGGACTTACAGGTGGCCGCCAATAAGATCAACGAGTACCTGATCAAACTGAAGAGCTTTTCCGACCGCAAGATGCTAAAGCTATCTCTGCAGCCAAGTCGTCAGTATCCGTTCTCGACGGACCCATCCGAGCACAGCGCTCATCCGGATGTCGTGTGGGATGGGAGACCGTTTGCCTGATGCTCGCTTCCCAAAGCTGCTCGGTCTTGTGCTCGATCCGTCACTCAAGTTTCATAAGAATACCGAGCAGAAGCAGGCGGTCGTTAAAGCTAAGCTCAACGTTCTCAGGGCTCTGGGCGGCACTTCGTGAGGTAGCAACAAGGAGACTATACTCACAACGTATAAGGCAATTCTGCAGCCCGCCTGGAGTACGCCGCACCGGTTTGGCAGCATCTCGTCTCAGAATCCTCCTGGACAAAGATGCAACGAGTACAAAATGCTGCTCTCCGTATCGCCACCGGATGTGCAAGGAGTTCCCAATCGAGCACCTGCATGCTGAGACCCGTCTATTACCAGTGAAGGAGCACTGTCAGCTCCAGGCCCAGCAATTCCGCATTAACATTATAAAACAACCAAATCACCCGTCGTGGAGAGTGTTAAACCCGTGAGAGAGAAGTATAAAGCCATTCGCCGATGCTCCAAACAAAGTCAATTTGCAAAGATGGCACGACTCACAGCAAGAACGACTCCGTCTTTTGCGCGAGGAGCACACCAAGTTCGTACGGTGTCATCTTGTGAAGCTGGCCATAAATTCTATACTAGGAGATATACCGCCCCCCGTCTGCACCTCTGAGTCAACTCGGAAGAAGGGCGAGATGCACGCTCGCATCATTACGCTGTGGTCACTCTACAATGCTAATGTCTTATGTCAGCAAGATTGACAGCAGCAAATCTGATGTGTGCCCGGACTGCGGTATCGTCGGCCATGATACCGCACATTTATTCAACTGTCCGGAGAGACCTACCACGCTGACACCAATGGACCTATGGACGAATCCACTACTGGTCGCCCAGTTCCTCCGCCTATGACAAAACCCTCTATGTGGCTGCAAAGAAGAAGAAGAAGAAAAGGTGATTTTGTACCCTGGGAAGCACATGTATAGTAAGCGCCGAGACCCGTTGTTCGTCAGTGAATGATCAGGATGTTTAAAAATAAACGTGTTTTTGCCAAATTTTTATGTCCTTTAGAAGCATTCTATTAGGAAATTTTCTATCTGAAAAATCGTGATAATGTTCAGTTTTGCTGACGCCCCCTAGATTTTTGTTCAGTGCAGTTATTCAGCCCGCAAGGTATGATTTCCGCGTCGATTTTGAACTGCAAGATCGGAGTTGATGCGAAACGCCTACGTTTACCACTATACTATCCCAAATCAGAATCGTTCCTTTACTATCCCTTGACGCGAGCTGAACGCTAGCCATTATTGCAAATGTTATTCTTCGCTGATTGTTAAATTGATCCATTTCTTTCGTTATTTGACCTTTTTTACAAAGGATGAATAGGATAAATGGCTGCGCTGCTTGTTCTGACTTCATGCGCTAGAGTTTTCCTTAATATGCCTAAATTCTGCCAAATTACGACACAAAAATGTGGGTGTTTCCGGCTAAATTCTCAGGCCCCATAAAGATGCTCAACGTTGTGTTTTTAACCCAAACTTCGAAAAAGGTTTAGTTAGGGCTCTTGACACAAGTCTCAGGCCGTTTTTCGCTAATAGGAGGTATAATTAGTTATTCCAGGTGTAATTCCTAAATTGCAGAAACATGCAATGTGAAAACTGCGTCTAAGGCTCGTGATTCGATCCTGAGATTTAAATATTGATATATATATATATATATATATATATATATATATATATATATATATATATATATATATATATATATATATATATATATATATAACATATATATATATATATATATATATATATATATATATATATATATATATAACATATATATATATATATATATATATCTTTATATATATATATATATATATATATATATATATATTTAAATCTCAGGATCGAATCTGAAATTATTTTATGACGCTAAGTTTTCACTAATTGCATGTTTCCGCAATTTCTTTGTGGCAAATCCACCTCGAATAACTACTATGCCTCTATTAGCAAAAAACGGCACCTGTAAATGTGTGGGCAAGAGCACTAAATAAACCCTTCTCGAAGTTTTGGGATAAAACACAACGTTGAGCATCTTTATGAGGCAGAAATGTATGTGGAAACACCTTTTTATTTGTGTCATGTAATATTAACAGGAATTTCAGGCATATTCAGGGAAATTTCTAAGTGAGATTACAGGGAAAACTCACCATGGGTAATACGGGAGGAATTCTGGTGATTTACAGGAGTTTTTCCAGCAGAATTCGAGAGAATTCTGGTAGTTACCCCAAGAGAATTATGGCAGATTACTAGAGAATTCTGGTAGATTGCTTGAAAATGCCACCGATAATTTTGGGAGAAATTCCGCCAGAAAGGAGGCGGTAAAGTACTCGAATTTTCAGGAAATCTGGCAGATTTTTTTTGCTGAGTAGACAACGGTCTGCCGGAACAGGGTCTCTCCGCACCAAGGGAGGTGATTCTGGCCTTTCGCGGCTCTAATTCCACCTTCAGGACCACTTTGCTTGCATTGGTGGCGTGACGTGTCGAACTGCGAAAACGGGACCACTCCTCCCCATGTGCGTAAAGAGCCCCTGTCCCAGTCTGCTTCTGAACCTGAAACTGGGGCATTGTGCTTACCTCTAGAAACCCCTTGATATTTATTTACAAAATGATTTGGTTTGGTGAATCTTTGGGAAAGTTACCCGTATTTCATCTCACTTGGTAAAGAACAATGTGAGTGTGTGACATAGAAGGTGTGAGCACTTGGCTTCACCCTACCAGAATTCAAAAATGTACCAAGTCCGGAAGTGGTCACGGTCTGTAAGCGCAAAGTCGTTTGCTTACCTGTATATACAGAAATGGTTTTTAGAAACTTTTGCAGCATTTTGGGACACCCCTTTTTGATACCAAAATTTTTAAACAGTAAATCAGAGTCCAGAGATGGTGAAGGTCAAGAAAATATCGCTTTTCCACCCATACAAAATTATTTTCGGAACATTTACAACATTTTGGGACTCTACTTTTTGTAGTACCAGAAAAAAATTTCACCGGGTTTTTTTTCTTCGGACTTGTAATAGTACAAAGCAAGAGAAAAACTTTTCCTCATAGATCCTGTCCTTATGGGATTTGTTTCCAAAGCTATTCGTAGTGCTATTCGTAGCCCGAGACTTGAGACCCCTGGCTCTTGGATTGAACCAAGAATCTAGCCATCAAACACCAGAAATGTTTAAAAAATTAAAAATAAAATTTTATATTATCAAAAAAACGAAAAAGAGAAGATTTAGAATGAATGGGAAAATTTTTTTTGAACGTTTGTTTTGCGAAGGGGGCCGCAGTGACGAGCCATCCGTATTGGGAGGGGGCCGCACTCTCCACCGACCGATCCCTGCCACCTGACCACCTGCAACTCGGTGCACCTATGTTATAGCATATAGCGCCGAGCGTGCGCGAACCTTCAATAGGGAACGCTGGGAGTCTATACTGATTCAGGCTGATTGTAAATTATGCTCCAGGATCCGACAATTCATGAATTCAGCTTACAAGGAACCACAATAACTCATGGTGACCATTCCAAATGAAATGTTACTTTTCAGATCCATTTTGGACAGGAAAGTCAGAATATGCCACATCGCTTTTCACTGCACCTAGACCCACTCTGAAAAAAGTTATGAGCGTTTTTAAAGCTTCGCGGCAAGGTAAGGATGGAACCCCTGTGGAATTTTGTGTGGTGTTGTTAAGAAACTTTAGGATTTTTGCTAAAAGCATGTATGTAAGGGGTGATCTGAGGGTGCTGAACACGAATCTGGGGTTTGCTTGCCGAGATTTTAAGGTTTACTGTAGGTAACATGCCATTGGGAGGCATAAACCCACCTCAGTTTTGCGATAATCGACAAATGGACATTGAATTCGTATTCAGCACCCCAAATGACCCCCACCATAGAAACTTTGTGACAAATCTGAGACTTCGACCAAACTACATGTACCACACCGCTAATCTACCGTAAGCTGTCAAAAATCGATAAAGCTGACATCAGACTCGTGTTGACATTCCAAAGCTAACCCCAGAAGATCGATTTGAGCTACACCTGTCGCCATATTCCGGAAATCGTCATACAGTCGCGATTTGCCATAAAATTCTCCCCCGATGGGGAATCTGTGAACGAATAAATGAAAGCTCAGAAAATCGAGTGAATGAACCTCAGATTCGTGATTAGCACCCGAAAATAACCCCGTAGAGGCGAATTTTTAGTCAAATCTGGAATATTTTTAAACGCTTTGAGAGCCATCTAATTGGTATAAATAAACGCCTTCTACCAAAAATCCGTATTTTAAGTCCCAAAGCGCTGTCAGTGTGCAGCCAAGTTTAGAAAATGCCTCCTTCAAGCCAAACTTTGCTTACAAGGGAAGTATAAAAAGCGTAGGTCGGATCTGCCAAAACGACTAGTATGGTCAGAATCTTTTCTGGCTCAATAGAAAAAATGCGCAGTATCTGCCGCGAGCAGCAGGTTCAAAAAAGTTATTAGCATTTTTTAAGCCTGGAGAAAAGAGCAAAGAGTACCACCCATCAGAGCATTTTTTTGGAGTTTCGAAAATTTTCTCGGATTTAGCTCAAAGAGTTGTATGTGGGGAATTTAGCCTACAGGGAGTGGTAAAGCACGAATCTGGAGTCCATTTGTCGAAATTTTGAGGGTTTACTGTAGGCTGCAGTAAGGTAACATGTCATTTGAGGGGGTCAAAACCCACCTTAGTATTTTGAAAACCGACAAACGGACGTTAAAGTCGTATTCTCCACCCTCGAATAACCCCCGTATACGAATTTTGAGTAAAATCTGAGATTTTTGACCAAATTACCGTGTATACCCACCGTAATCTACTGCAATCTGCAATAAGATCGATAAACGGACTCCAGATTAGTGTTATGCACTCCAAATAACCCTCAGAGAATGATTTTGAGACATATCTATCGTGAAAACCAGGAAAATCTCTCGAAAGTGGAGTTTTTCCCTCGAAATTATAATCCCCGGTTGGGAAGCTTCAAACTAGAATTAGCCGAAAACATTGGAAAATCGACTAATTCACAACAGATTCGTGACCAGCGCCCCGAAAAACCCTCCTCCTCCAGAGAAAATTTTAGGTCAAATCTGGACAATTTTTCTAAAAACGCTTCCAGAGCCCTCAATTAGTAGGAATAAGCGCCCAACCGAAAATCCGTACAAGTCCAAAACGCTATCAGTCTGGACAAAGTACGGAAGAAAATGTTCGTTCACCCAAAAATTTGCTCAGGGGGTAGTTTTGAAGCTGAACCAACATTTATGAGGTCCGTTTCCGGATTTTCTGAAGACTAACGCTTTTTGGAAGGTACAAAGCACAAGAAATGACGCTTTTTAAGCTTGTAACTTCTTGGAAACCTGCGGCTCGAGGGACTGTGGATACTGCGCAGTTTACTGTTGAGCCACAAGAGATATTAACGGCACTAGTCGTTTGTGGCAGATCAGACCTACGCTTTGCATACTTCCTTGTTAGTGGAGTGGATTATGAGGTCCGTTCCCGGATTTTTCGTAAAAAATAATGCGCTTTTTCGAGGGTACAATAGGTACAAAAATCAGAGAAAAAATGCCTATAATTTTCATGAGCAGGTCCAGGCAGCTGCGATGGGCATGTTTGGACTTTGGATTTTCGTCTGAAATAAGGTTCTAGAAAGTACATATCATTTGGAATGGTCCCTATGACTTACTGTGGTTCCTTGTTACGGGCTGAGCAGGAGTTGTCGCAGCGCGGTGCGATTATCACGTCGCGACAGCGGGTGAAACAATCGCGCCAAAGTACGGATGGACGTGATTGTGTGCGTCAACGGGTTGCCGTTAGATCAATACCAAGTCCTTTCTTCCCGACCATTATCGTCAGAGTCTCGTTTTCCTCTTTCTCATTCTCTCGAATATCATTTCTTTCTATTAGTTCAGTTTACTTCATTTCATATGATATGTCTCATCTTTACTGAATTTCCACCAAACCTTTCATGTATGTTGAATGCTTTTTTGGCATTTTTCTATGTTCCGAAAAATCTAAAAACTAATGGTGGCACTCAAGTAGAACCTGGCTCTATCCTATGGCTTGAGTGGGAGAGGCACTCAAGTGAAAGATAACGCTATCAATCGAAGTATATTTCTATAGAATTTTATCAACAACAATGATTGATTCTATCAAAAAGGGGTTTTCAAGCTTTGAAAAGAGAGTTTGGTTGGCGTCAGAAGCGTTCCAACAAAAAGGAGAACAATATTCAAGTAAGATGATGAGAGTCTACAAAAAGTGAACAATATTTTCTGAGACTGATTTTCTTGGCCTATACTTCTTAACAGCGAAAGCAACAAACTACATTGCAGTGTTCTACAATATTAAGCACTTTGTGGTCCAAAAATGGTCCTGACTACGCGAGAGACCGTTAAAATATATGTGCATGTATAAAACCTAATACTTACCATGCAGAATAGAAGACTGAGTGTCGTAATATGTGGAGCCTAGACAGACAGTTAGGTCTAGCTGTGTAAGAGAAAAGCAGAAACCTATAGAATAGAATTACAGCATTGAGCAAGAGTATTCCCGTAAAATCTCTGTGAAACGAATAGAAGCCCTTTTTCCGGAAGACACTAAACTCTTCACTCTCGTAAAATACCACAACTTGGTTTGTTTCCTTTGTTAAGAAGTATCGGCCTAAGAAAGATCAGTCTCAGAAAATATTGTTCACATTTTGTAGAGCTCTCATCGTCTTACTTGAATATTTTTTCCTTCTTTGTTGGAGATCGTTTCTGACCCACAACTAAACCTATTTCTCTTGGAAGATCCCCTTTTGCTTTATAGGAATTGTTCACTTTTTCTTGAAGTATTACGAAAGTAATATCTCTGGAAAAATCTCCACTATTTTTTCCAATAGGATGGATTGATATGAGTAATCAGTAAAGTAATCGACTTGTTCCGTGTCACGCTACAAGTGACGCGCGACTCGCTTTACGACTTTTTGACGATGATATCATCAGATGCCCTCTCTACTTTACACGACATCCTGGTGACGTCATCAGATGCCTTTCTGTGTACTTTACACTACATCCTTATGCGGCGTCATCAGATGCCGTGTATGCCATACTACGACATCGCTTTACGACGTCATCAGATGCCTATGTACTTGGCGACGTCCTGATGACGTTAGCAGATGCCACTCATGTACTTGGCACGACGTCCCTGATGATGCCATCAGATGCCCTATGTACTTCGGCGACGTCCTGATGACGTTAGCGGATGCCCTATGTACTATGGCGACGACGTCCCGATGATGCCATCAGATGCCTATATGCATACTTGGCGCGACGTCCTGATGACGTTAGCAGATGCCTATGTACTTGGCACGACGTCCTGATGATGCCATCAGATGCTAGCCTAATTACTTGGCACGACGTCCTGATGATGTCACATCAGATGCCCTTATGTACTTGGCACGACGTCCTGATGACGTTAGCAGATGCCCTATGTACTTGGCACGACGTCCTGATGTTGCCATCAGATGCGCTATGTACTTGGCACGACGTCCTGATGATGTCATCAGATGCCTTATGTACTTGGCACGACGTCCTGATGACGTTAGCAGATGCCCTATGTACTTGGCACGACGTCCTGATGACGTTAGCAGATGCCCTATGTACTTGGCACGACGTCCTGATGATGCCATCAGATGCCCTATGTACTTGGCACGACGTCCTGATGATGTCATCAGATGCCTTATGTACTTGGCACGACGTCCTGATGACGTTAGCAGATGCCCTATGTACTTGGCACGACGTCCTGATGATGCCATCAGATGCCCTATGTACTTGGCACGACGTCCTGATGATGCCATCAGATGCCCTATGCACTTGGCGAACCTGGGCACGACGTCCTGATAACGTTGTCGGAAGCCCCATGTAATTGGCACGACGTCCTGATGACGTCATCACATGCCCCATGCACTTTGATGACGTAATCAGAAAGTAACAAACTAGTTAGTCACTTCCCCTGTCCCTTCCCTACAAAAAAGTACAGCCTACAACGTGTTTTAGCGATTTGGTCTACCAACTGATAATATCACTTGATATGATAAGCATTAATAAGTGAAGTATTTAATGTTAAACAATAAGTAACAAATTTGTTAGTCACTTCCCCTGTCCCTTCTCTACGAAAAAGTACATGTTTTAGCGGTTTGATCTACCAACTGATAATATCACTTGATACGATAAGCAGTAATAAGTGAAGTAATTAATGTTAAACAGTAAGTAATAAACTTGTTAGTCTATTTCCTTGTCCCTTCCCATCGAAAAGTACAGCCTACAACATGTTTTAGCGATTTGATCTACCAACTGATAATATCACTCGATATGATAAGCAGTAATAAGTGAAGCAGTTAATGTTAAACAGTAAGTACTCATTGTCTACCTACTCACCAGCCTGCTTATCTATCCACATACCAACCTACCTGTCTGCTCAGCTGATCGCCTGCGACCAATGGCAGTGACCATTACTAAGGGTGCGTAACGCACGAGGAAGCAGGAAGCAGGAAGCGCGAAGCAGTAACAGCGCACAACAAGAATTTTCAATAAGGACTCACCGATCTAACTTCGTTAGTTTTGAACCGATTCGGCTCAAATTTTATCAGCATGTGCCTACTGGACCCTCTCACCTATATGCCGATGGAAATCTCTGGAGAATTTGTTTAACAGGTTTTATTAACTACTTTACAGAATTCTAAGTGATCACAAGTCCCGGGCAAAACCAAACCTCTCCAGCCGCTTCGCGGCTGGAGCGATAGCAGCATCAAGCATCTTTTATCAGGCGTGGTTTATTTCATCTCTGACTTTTACTTGAGTGCCCCCCCCCGTTTAGGATAGTTCCTAGAACCTTTTCTAGTTTCTTTACTTTGAAAGAATTGTGTCCCATGTAAATCTCTCATGAGCAGGGTCAGGCAGACCGTTGTCCAGGAGCTCGATGAAAATATACTCTGTTTATCTTGAATTGCACAAAACACGGTCCGCCAATAGACCTCTAATTGGCCCGCTAGTACCGTAATGTACGTCCACGACGCGTCCTCGGCAGACCCGGGCGTGCACCCGGTCTGCAGAGCAATCGATTCGTCAATGCCGTCACTCGGCCACCCACCCTGCCACCCGGGTCTGCCGAAAACGCGTCGTGGACGTTCACTACGGTACTAGCGGGCCAATTAGAGGACTATTGGCGGACCGTGTTTTGTGCAATTCAAGATAAACAAAGTATACGTACCCCCCCCCCTTGGAGATCAAAATTTTTGAAAAATGTTTAAAACTTGAACGGCCCCCTCTCAGGTTCTGAAAATTTTTTTTCAGTTTTCGTGGTCAAAAATTCCAAAAAATATATATTTCAACCTGGGTTTTTCAAAAATAATCACTGCACTCGCAACCGTCGCCGGCTCGCCGAGCCACCATCTGGGTACGCCAGCGCTTGGGCAAGCTACGGCAATATCGCATTTGGCTGCGCGACTTTGCGCGAGCTGTCGCCGGTTGTCCCTGACCGCGCGCGACTTTTCGCGGCATCGTACTCTGAGAATTTTGGCCGCGAAATAGCCGGGAAATAGCCCACCAGGCTCCGCAGCGGCTCCTCGTGGGCTGTTCCCCGGCTATTTCGCGGCTATTTCTCGGTTTTTCAAGAACCGGACAAGAAGTGTCCGAGAAATAGCCGAGATATAACCGAGAAATACTCAGAAGTAAACAAAATTAACCAAGACGCAACAGTCGCCGGCTAGCCGAGCCACCATCTGGGGCCGCCAGCGCTTGGGCGGGGCCTCTAGAGGCTGACCGAAGTCCAAGTACCTCAAACTTGGGTGATTGAACCGGCGGAGGTGCTGACATTTGAATCATACCTCTGGAATGCGCCGTATATCTACCTGGAGAGCATAATTTCTCGGCTATTTCGCGACTTTTTCGCGGCGAGTATTATTTGGCGGCGGTTTCTCGGCTATTTCGCGGCAACCAGGCATTTTGCGGCTATATCTCGGCCAAAACTTTCAGAGTCACGAGCCCCTTGCAAGGTTATTTGCAACATTCGCGGAATCTCTATTCGGCGCGGGACGGCTGCTGGGGAAAATACTTCCGCCCTTCACTTTCGTGTTAAATCACACTCCGGGACACGATACGACTACATTGTATACGGATTCATTAACATCGAAACTTTACCATTGAAACACGCGTTGAAAACGTTGAAAAACAAGAAGAATTTTGTTGGAATTTGAAAACTCATAGGAATCAGATTGTTCGGAAAAAATTTATTTGTCGGAATCACACGCGCGTTCGGACTTACCGCGAGGGATGCGATGGTACATGTTAGTACGACGCGAAAATCGCCTTGGATAGGAATTCAGATGTGAGCGCTGCGCGAACGCTAAGGCGGCGTTCAGAGTTTATTCGCGACGCGATGGTATGACTAGCCTACTAATCGATCAAGCCACGCGTCGTCGCTGTGTGTTCACAGTCAACAGGAGCGATATATTCAAAATGACGCGCACTTTGTCTTTGCGCGACGTCAACCGCGTCGCCCTGCAATGCAAAGTGATGCGATGGACGTCGCGCGTTGGCCAACTCGTTGCTGCTTTTCTTCAGTGTTTTCTCGTTAATACAATATGATCTAGCATCGAAAGGAATAAAATAAGCATATCTAGGATCATATGCACTCAAAAGAACACAAAAAAACCTCTGGTTTTGCTACGAAAAAAATTCCGTTGCTTAATCGCGAGAAATCGCGTACTTACGCAATCGCGCGGGGTCGCCCTGCGTTCACATTTTCGCGTTGCACTGACACGTGTCATCGTGTCAGCGCAAACTCTGAACGCCGCCTTCTCGACTACGCGCGATTGCGTACGTACGCGATTTCTCGTAAACAAGCAACGGCGATGTTTTTCGTAGCAATAACAACAGTTTTTTGCGTTAGTTCAAGCGCAGGTGATCCTAAGTATGCTTATTTTGTTGATTTCATTGCTAGATTTTGTTGTGATAATGAAAAAAACACTGAAGAAATGCAGCGACGAGTTTGCTTTCGCGCGACGGTGCTATGTGGGAAGGGGGGGGGGGGCACTGTTGTATCGCACCTGGCCACGCCCATTCTTCCGTGCCGCAATGACTCTCCTAATTTTGGCAAGGGAGGGAAACCCCGGTTAGGTGCTCAAACTTAGTGCGGCACAGTAAAATGGGCTTGACCAAGTCCATCGCGCCATAGTGCCCCCCCCCTTCCCACATAGCACCCGCGCGGCCTCCATCGCGTGTGCGAGGCGGCGCGATGGACCGTGAAGTTGAATTAGCGTCGTCTCGGATGTATCGCGCTTTTTTACTGTGAATACTTAGCGACAACTCGACGCGACGTCGCTTGATCAATACGTAGGCTGAATATAGCGTAGCGTCGCGCCGCGAATGAACTCTGAACGTCGCCTTGAGCGGCGTTCAGAGTTTTCTCAGAGCGGTGCGATGGCACATGTTTTTGCGACGCGAAACTCGTGTCGCGCAGGTATTCAGAGGTGAATGCCGCGCGAACGCTGGGCGACTACGCGCAGTTGCGTACGTATGCGATTTCTCGTAAGCAAGCAACGACATTTTTTTCTAGAAATACCAGCAGCAATACCACCGTCGTGTGAAAAAGTTGCAAGCATCTTATACGAGGAAACGGTTAGGTGGCATTCAGAGTTCATTCGCGGCGCGACGCCGAGAGAGTTATAGATTTGTTTACGCATCGATCAAGCGACGTGCGCTGGCGTCGTCGCTGGGTGTTCATTCTACCAGGATTAACCCATTCACGACCGCGTGTCCCACCGGTGGGACACGCGTTGACTCCACTTCGAGACCGCGTGTCCCACTGGTGGGACACTGTTTTCGAAAAATCGATTTCTCTTCCACCGCATGAAGCGAATTTCATAAACCTACTTTATGGTCGATGTATTCACCTAATCTAGAGTCGACTATAAACTACGTCAGGTCCGCTGGCAGCTTCATCACTACAATATATCTGACCTACAGGAATACAGCAAGGTCGAAAACCGCAATTATGATGGGTACAGATCGCATTTTACAGGAATTAGTGGCAGAATTTTTTCGTTTTTCCACTACTCGAGGAACAATCCCTACTTCTAAGAGTGGTCCGGTCGTATAACACTATTTAATATATCACAGAATTATGATTACTGATACTACTGCACCATTCCCGCCTAGAGAATCGGCTTTCTTTCGCCCGTATTTTGTTCACAGAAATTATTTTATTCAAAGATCAGCAGCAATGTTGAGATCGTTAGGGCCTTTTTTGAAAGTCCTGCTTGGTTACGGTTGGTGGTGTACCGTCGTAGGCCAGGGCTCCAACTTCGGTAGAAAAACTACTTTGGAGAGGAGCGGACGAGAAAAATGGTGACGTGCCAGAGCAGGAAACAGTGAAAACTTTCTATAAAACGGTTATTACATTAATCATTCCTTAATCAATTCGTAATAATAGAACTATTTTCTCTGCGTCTGATTGTAAGAAACAAATATGCTTTTCACAAAGAAATCTCTTCCCTGGAAGGCGCCGCACTGCCGAGGGTGAGGGTGGCCCTAGAGAAAAATGGCGAAGATCTGAAAAAAAGTCATTTCCATCAGCATTACCCAGTCAATATGAAAATTGAGGAGTATTTTTCTCCGTCTGGGTGTTCAAAAAGAATTCTCAGAAATGTTTACTACAAAAAATCCTTCGCGTCCAGAATGCGGAGAGCGAGGGAGTAGCGAAAGCAAAAATAGTGCAAATCTGAAAAATATCATTTCACTAAGCATTTTCTGTTGTGATTGAAGAACAGAAGAGTGCCTATCATGGTAATCTACGATAATTAATATTTCAAACCGCTAGGAATTCAACGAACTCTCACGTGATTTTCATGGATGGTCTAACTACACAGATTGAAAATTTAGGAGGCCATTTCTATGGAAGGAAGGAGTTATGGAGAAGCTGAAACTTTGGCATCTCATGATTTTGACGTCGACGGTCGCACGATAAACAAAAAAAAACAAAAATCGATTTTTTGGTGGCGTGCCATTCGAGCAAAAGTGGCCCACCGGTGGGACACTGTATACGGTGACGCAATATTGCACGCGGTCCGAACGTGCAGCCACCCAAAATTAGGCGTGGTCGTGAATGGGTTAAGTGGCGCGCTACATCGAATTTGACGCGCAAATGCGGATCGCCACGCGATGGTCGTCTCATTGCTGGTTTTCTTCAGGATTTTATTAACAAAACCAGATCTCACAATGAAAACAATAAAGTTAGCTTATTCGGTAACACTCACACTCCAACAAATGCGTAACAACTGTTGCTAGCTCTGCTAAAAAGAATTGTTGTTGCGTGTTTTCGCGAAATTGCGTACGTACACGATAGCGCGTAATCACCCAGCCTTCGCTCAGCGTTCACACCTGAATGCTTACACGACGCGATTTTCGCGTCGCTTTGACATGTGCTATCGCGTCGCCTCGCGAAAACTCTGAACCCTGTCTTAGGCGCTATTCATACTACTCAACGCCAGTGCGGCACGCGCGTGCCGCGCTGGCGGGGCGTTTGTGTATGAATACTTACTACGCGCGTGACGCGCGTGTCGCACTTGCGGAGACTATGAATACTCCAGCGGCGACGCCATGGCGGAGCGGTGAAGCTGGAATGAATGAGGCGATCGATAAATAATATCAGTGGGTGAAAAGGCCAAGGCGTTCCGTGTGGCAGTATAAATACTGCAGCGGTGACGCCATGGCGGGGCGGGCGAAGTGTGACGCGCGTGCCGCGCCTGCGTTGAGTAGTATGAATAGCGCCTCAGGGAGGGCATGTCGCGTCGCCGCACATTTCGCGGCGTGCGGCGCCCACCGACTGGCGCAGACGACGCAGATCGCCACTGCAGCAGTGTCCGTTCCCCCGTTCTGCTTGACCCCCTGCCTATACCTCGCAAGAAAACGCTTCTGCTGGGTTCAGTGTTTGAGTCATTACTCGTTTCATTCTCTCACGGTCTATACTCTCCCTTTTTGGACTCAAACCACTGCTAGCATACCACGGTATAATTACTATAATTTTCAGGTATACGGTTGTTCCAAATGAAGTCACATCCCATGCAAAATACTCAATCTGCGTCTCTTGTCTGCATTGCTCCAGAACTCAATTTCTGCCCTGCAGTGTGGCCACACATTCCATTTCCTTTGCATCACAAAGTGGATTGAGGTATTAGTTCGGTCCTGTCTTTCTCCCTTTGAGAGCGATTTTTCAAGTGTTCTTCTATAAGGGTCTTTTTCCAGAAGTGGGAAACGTGTCCTGTTTGTAGAAGAGCCGCTGAAAAGAAGTGTATGGTCAAACGATTATTTTTCGACAGCAACGAAAACGGCGGCGCCAGTTCCCGGACCGAATGTCTCCAAGAAGCCGTGGTAATTAGTCTTCTCGCCTTGATTCACTCGATGCCTTAATTTGGGAAGCAGCCTTAAATGACTGTGCGTTGAAAACGAGGGCGGAGGGGGATCGGAAAGGTTCTGGTCGAAAAACCAAAATCTGTAAATGTGGGGTGTAAGATCGAGAAACTTTGTTCTAAATCTTCACTCAACAGTGATTCGTAAAAAGTTCCAGCATTTTTTGAAAATTTAGGTCATCAAGAGCGGGATATACAGTTACGTATCCTCTGTTTCAGAATGTGATTTATTTCCGTTTGTCGCGTGCGTCTGCGTGCTGACGCTGCGTCTGCGTGCTGACGCTGCGTCTCCTTCTCCCCAAATTTTCTCGCTGTCTCTACCCTCGCTCCGCACAAGCGCGCGAGGGAACAGAGTAAATCTGACTCGGAACCAGAGGATACGTGGCTTCTTTCCTTAAGAAAAAACCGTCAAATCTCACCCGCGGCTGGCGCGAGCGGTTTAAATCTCACCGGCGGCTGGCGGTACAGTAAGCTGATCAGCTGCGCTCAGGCTACGGCGCGAGTTATGACACAACCAAACTTTGGTCTGACCCCACCCCCTTAAACACAGTGTTCACGATAAGAATCGCTTTTCTGCTTTCCAGCCCATCTTGAAGGCGGTCCCATGCTGATTCCAATGATGTTTTTGGAATCGTACAAGACCTTCAAAGGAACAGGTTGTGGTCCCTCAAAAAAATGAGCTAGGGAAGCATGGTGGACGAGTTGCCCGAGGCTTATAACTTCCGCCTTTTTCAGCCGATGTATGCGAGCTGACCTGAGTAAAGAGAGAAGTTGGGAATAAAGGGAAGAACGGGGCTATTGATCGGAAACCATCGCTCATCTGAGAATCTCGAGCATTCATTTGTTCACGTCGGTGGGCGTGGAAAGTGCATATGGAGTGTGACGAGCTGACTGGTGTCCAACTTTGGGGCCGTAGGGGACCGTTCCGAGCTCATTTTTCCTGGTTTTTTCAACGTTAGGGTTGCGCTAGGCCCTGCAGCTGCCGATCTCCACCAAAAAATCAGACATGGTTTTTATCGTGGACACTGCCTTTAATCTGGCGCTACAGCCCCCCCCCCTGTGAGTGAGTCCGCACTTCTGCCTGCGTGTATAGCTGTTCACACGTGAAAGGCCGTAGTTAGACACCGGCGGGACGCTGCGGAAATAGCCAGACAACTACCACTTATGTGCATCCTAACTGTGCTGAGGCATGCCAAAAGGTATAGTTGTCCAAGAAAAACGCGTCGGAAGACCACACGGAGCAGTTATACACGCCGCGGCACTGTATATTTTATCCTTGCGAGACCTACCCTGTTGGACATTTGCCAATTTCCATCAGCTGATTATTTTTCACATCTAATTTTGTTAAAATATCACGAAAAGGACATAATGAGCTCTGCTATGACAAGTGCAATAGATTTCTAGTGACTTTCTGTAATAAACAAGTGATATAGGCGTGAAATATCGATAAAATACAATTGAAACGCCGTGGAATTTTTAGTCTGCAATATTGCGTCAAAGACGTCAAAGACGCAATGTTGCAGACAAGTCCCTGATTCATGGCAGCAAGCGGCGGCAATGTCATCGCGAGACGTTTTCATTCCGCTGGTGTATAACTAGGGCCAAAATCGCATGCTTAAAGGCACAGTCCAACCTCAGAGGTAATTTTTGATATTATGGTCCGGTCGCCGCCTATAGCAACCCTGCCAAGCGCAAAATCTCAGTTTGCTCAAATAAGCAAGAAAAAGCCCGGAAAAGGTCGACCACTCCCCCTTGAAGGAAAAAATGGGCAACGCCCACTGGCAGGTTTCCGACCTCAATAGGGAAGAGACGCGCGAATTATTTCATTCAAAACCTATGTTCTTCGATTTGTTTTCGGTCTGGCTTTATATTGTGACCTGTTTCAGAACGATGGCGGCGAATAACGAGAAAACGTAGGCTCGAGACAACTCGTCCGCGAATTTTTAGCCGTTCAAAATCGATATTTTTGAGGGGCCATAACTCTGTTCGTAGTGAGTTCTGAGCAATTCTAGAGACACCGTTGTGATTAGCGTGAAATTTTCTCCCAGATAGACAGAAAAACGAAAAATCGATTCTGAGGTTGGACTGTGCCTTTAAGGCAGTGTTTACACTAAAATGACGTAGAAATTGATAAAAACGCACCAAAACTACACGAAATTCCCAAGTTTCACCCCGCCCCTTGAAGGCAGTGCTCACGATAATTTTCTTTCCCGAGTTATCCACTCAAAACAATGCGTTGGCTACCAAGCGTTAGCAAAATTACGAAGAAACGGCTAGAAACGCACTAAATCGTCTTATTCGAGAGATATTAGCAGAGATATGGCCTGGACTAGTTGTCCGGTAGAATGAACATGTTCACGTTGGTTCTAGCCGGTGAAAAAATGTGGCTAACCAAAAATGGAAGAATAATTCAGGCAAAACAGTATTAGTTTGGGCGCGAAGGAATAAACGGAGCAACACAAAATAGAGATTTGCAAAAGGCGGTCCACAAAAAAAATTATTGTCAGAACAAACAGTTCCACTGAGAATAAAGAAGCGGGGTGAGAGTGAAGAGTGTCGGGCCTTTCTGGTGCGTTTTTTTTTAGGTTTCTTCGTCAATTCAGTTCTATTCGGGGGTCAAACAATCGATTTAGCGATTAATCTCAAAATCGAAGATTATCGTGAACACTGCTTTTAAGTCTCACAGGAACTGTTTGTTGTGACAATGAAATCTTTTGGGGATCCGTCCTTGGCGATTCTCTACTCTCTCTCTCTCTCTCTCTCTCTCTCTCTCTCTCTCTCTCTCTCTCTCTGTCTGTCTTGCTCCGTTTTTTCCTTAGGGCCCTAACTATGTAATCCTGCTTTGCATAAAAAATTCATCTATTTCCAATTGACCCAATTTTCCACCGGTGACAACCACCGAGAACATGTTCATCCAACCGGACAACTAGTCCATGTTAAAGAATAATGTCACTGAAATGCGTCGTTTTAATGCGTTTCTCGCCGTTTCTTCGTAATTTTGCTTCCACTTGGAGGCCAACGCATTGTCAAATGGAAAAAGCTCGGGGACGAAAATCATCGTGAACACTGCCTCCAAAGGAAGTGTCTAGGATGGAAAAGTTGCCCTTTTTCGCAGAAACCCAAGCTTTCGGTCCCACTGAGAAGGCGAAGGACGGAAGTACGACGAAAAATAGCCAGGAATTGGGTTGTATACTTTGACCGAATTGAATGATTCGAAAAAGCATTCGACTGAAAAAGACGACTTTGAATTATTTGAAAAGTCGAATATTCGAAAAAGGCGAATCCTCGAATCATTCGAAAAGTCAAAAATCCCGAATTATTCGAAAAGTCGAATATTCGAAAGCTTCAAAATTCCGAATTAATCGAAAAGTCGAATATTCGAAAAATATCTGAAAATGTAAAAGTTTAGTGGGTGAGATCTCGTGGATCAGCCGAACCATTGGAGTTTTACCTAGAGAGCAGTTGCCAAATTTCTGATTGCCGAAAAAATCTCACGATTTTTCCAAGCGCAAATCCATTTTCGAGGCTTGAATGACGAGACTCCGCAGTGCGCCAAACACACCAAACAGGCGTAATTGAATATTTCAGAGATTTTTTCAAAAAGTTTTTCTCCGTTATTCGAAAGTCTCGTGGGCTAGACTTTTCCCTACTGTTCTCAACTTCGTGGACTTGCCTACTCAAAAACAGCAAAAATTGGAATACGGCTCTTTTTTATACTAAACACTGCTTCTAAGCGGGACGGCCATAGGAGGTACCCTCTGTTTCAGAATGTGATTTATTTCCGTTTGTCGCGTGCGCCTGCGTGAATATGCATCTCTTTCAGACACAATTTCCGGAAATTTCGCTGTCTCTACCCTTTCGCTCCGCAGATCCCAAGCGAACGAGGAAACAAAATCGAAGAATCAGGCTTGGAACCAGAGAATACTATCTATGTAGGCGTCCCTTTGAGCCAATTACAGTCTGTATTGGAACACTTTTCTCCCTGTTGATTAGAGACAGGGTTTGCAATAAAAAACATTTTTAGAGCTCTCTTCATAAAAATGTAGGTCGGTTATTTACAAGAGTAAAAATACGTTTCGCAAAAGTGAAAATTTGTCAGGAAAAGACGGGGGGGGGCGGGCTGACCCCAAGCAATAATTTGTTCCTGAGTGTTTTCTCCCTAACTTTTAACTTATTTTCTCTTTTTTGATGGCCAGATCTACTTTTCCATGACGATAGCACAGCAACCGATTTTATTGAGAACCCTGTCTTTACTCTGAGTGTGGGTCCAAAACCATGTTCAAGTTAACCATACATACTACTCAACTTTTATAGACCACTGCCGTACGGGATGTGTTTGCGAAGCCAGAGACCCTGGAGCAAATGAAAAATATGATGAACTCTATGGTTAGTTTTCTATTAGATGTCTATGTTTGAAAATCTGAGTAGTAAGAAAGGAGTAAACGGCAATGCGACCGTTCATGACCTCTGAGAAATATTGCCGCGACTCTTCCGTTACTGCCCCGCGACTCCTCCGCGACGTCTTCGTGGGTCATGCTTCCGTAACTCTACCCCAACTACCCTGGAACTCTTTCGCGACCTTACCGCAATTTGGTCAGTGAAGAATCGTCCGTGGTTCTGCCCCGCATCTCCCCCGCGACTGCCCTGCAACTCCCGCAGGCGCCGAGCCGGCGGAGTCGCGGCAATATTTCTCAGAGACGAAATATCTCGGAAGGAGAGAAAAGATCTGCTGTAATCGTTATGTTGCAGATAACCCCACTAGAAACTGCGCTGGAAAGACAGAACCTTGTTCTCTCAAAGGAGAAGATAGATCATATAGACTCTCGGATTGAAGCTCAGCAGCTGAAAATCAGCTTGTCGTACCGCGATTTGGAGGTATTGGGGCAGCGCACGCGCACTTGAACATGGTTGAGATAACAACACAAATAGATCCTCGCGGCTCGAACCACAACGCTACGTCATTGGTAGCTGAGTTGAATACATAACTTAGGCGCTATTCATACTACTCAACGCCCGCGCGGCACGCGCGTCACGCTCCGCCATGGCGTCGCCGCTGCAGTATTCACACTGCTACCCGGAACGCCTTGTCGTTTTCATCCACTGATACTATTTATCGATCGTCTCATTTTTTCCAGCCTCACCGCTCCGCCATGGCGTCACCGCTGGAGTATTCATAGCCTCCGCAAGCGCGGCACGCGCGTAGAAAGTATTCATACACAAACGCCACGCCAGCGTGGCACGCTGGCGTTGAGTACTATGAATAGCGCCTTAGGTGTCAGGCAGGAATCGAACCCGCATTGCTTCGCTTACCGGGCAAGAGTGTTACCATTACACCACCGAGGCCCCGCTCTGCATCCCTCAGCTATTCACACATAAACTGTGTAGGCACAACAGCAGTCATCCGTTAACGGGTATGATCCAGTAAGCACAATTCGCCATCGAATCCAGTAAAGCTGAGGCCTTTTTGAAGACAAATTTTGATTTTTTTTCAATATTCGATGCCTTACTATGGCATGGTGTATACTTATTCTGTGATTAACATGTATACATCCCGTTAACGGATGATTGCTGTTGTGCCGACACAATTCATATGAGAATAGCTGAGGAATGCAGAGCGGGGTGTCGGTAGGGTAATGGTAACATTCTCGCCCAGTAAGCGATGCAATGCGGGTTTGATTCCTGCCTGACACCTAAGTTCTGTATTCAACTCAGCCACCTTGTGATATCTTGTGAATATGCACCATGTCATAGAAAGGCATTAAAAATTTAAAAACATCAAGATTTGCCATTGGTAGAGTGGAAGACTGGCCAGGTTGACCCTATATGGGAAATCCAGTGTCGTCTGCCTCTGAATTACCTCCAAAAATGAGCGGGATTCTGATTTCCGATGATGCTGGCCTTTCCAGTTCTCGTAAATTGTCCCAAAATGTGGCGTAAGGCGCTATTCATACTACTTACCGCCAGCGCGGCACGCGCCTGCTGCGCTGGCGTGGCGTTTGTGTATGAATGACTTGACGCCCCGCCCGCGTGGCACGCGCGTCACGCTCCGCCCGCTCCGCCATGGCGTCACCGCTGCAGTATTCATACTGCGACCCGGAACGCCTTGGCGTTTTCATCCACTGATAGTATTTATCGATAGTCTCATTTATTCCAGCTTCACCGCTCCGTCATGGCGTCGCCGCTGGAGTATTCATAGTCTCCGCAAGCGCGGCACGCGCGTCACGCGCCTAGAAAGTATTCATACACAAACGCCACGCTAGCGCGGCACGCGAGTGCCGCGCTGGCTTTGAGTAGTATGAGTAGCGCCTAAACGCGCAGATACTTATCGTCGATTTTGGAGTCAAACTCACTGCTGTTGATCGCGTGCGCGTGCGAGCGCATGACGTGCGTGTGCGCGCGAAAGCTAAATCACAGGCTAAATTTGCCTACGAAACAGAATAAATGAGCTGGTCCATCTTCGAAGCTGGCTGAAAATCAATCGTGATCAAAAACCGGCATTGTGGAGGTAACTATCTCAGGGTTTTTCGGCAGGTGGGTGAAACCCACCGAGGAATTGGACAAATACCATCATCCTGGATCAGTCGTTCTCTCAAGTTTCGTTTTTCGTTCAGTTCAGGGATTAGCGGATTTTTTATGAATTTCGGAAATCGGAACAACCTTCTCAATTTCGGAAATCGGAACGCCAAAATCATTGAAAATTGGGAATTTGTTCAGCGGAATTCCTAACCCACCCCAAAGGACTGTGCCTACCGAAAAAAAAACCTAGGCTTATCTTTCTCTATCGAATAATTTCCATAGAAATACAGTCAACTCTGGCTTTGTGGAGAGCAAAGACGCACCTCGAATTCGAAATTTCGCGCCGGAGGTAACCCCTACGGATTTGGCAGGGAAAAGTGTACTGTGCTTATGTGGGTCAAACTCCGGTCCACAATCGCGTCTCGACACGCTTTGCGGCCGCGCGCTTTCGAGCCGCAAGAGTTTCCAGCGCTGCAGCTGCCGATCTATTGACTCTAGGTGAGTTTTAGAAACTAGAAACTAAACAAAATTAGAGAAATCTGTCTAAAAAAGCCATATCGAGTCGTCTTTGGAGCTGGAAACTCTATTCACTCGAGCGCGCGCGGCCGCAAAGCGTGTCGAGACGCAATCGCGGACAGGAATTCGACCCAGATAAGCACAGTAGAAAGTTCTAATCTCGTGTATATTTCCGATGTCTTCCGCATTTGCAAGCTTTTCTTCGGAAATTGGAAGTTCAAAAACTATCGGAATTTCGCTCATCCCTGCTTCAGTTACATGTGAGATTGTGAGGTCTATGCTGTCAACGTTACGCTAGGAACCCTAGGGCTCTATTTTCATTCTCATCTCAACCATGCTAAAGAGCGTGTATGCTGTGTTGATTTCTTACAGTCTGTGCAAAATGCATTTCTCATGATTCATTGCAGAACTGGGCTGAGAGGAGGGAAGAGACGGCGAGAAAACGTGTGGGGCAAGGAGGCGGCAGCGTGCACGCGCGTACGCGTGCGATGAATCATAAGAATTTTGCTTTGACGTGGACTGTAAACTATATTAAGAAAAGGCAAATTTGAAAAAGATGGAGAAAGACGGTGGTGCCTTAATCTCCTTATTTCAGATCCTCTCGTGGCGAGCACTATGTTTCATTACAATCTTCTTCAATCTTTCGATTAATTTACTTGGTATGTACAGAAATACTCATTGATAAGATAAGTTGTATAAGTTGTTGAATAAACTAGATAGTTTTTGCTGGCTGTCATTCTCGAAAGCGCATTTTAGCATCTAAGTTCTTCCATTCTATATGCCTCCATTAAAGGCCCACTCTAACCTCAGAAATATTTTCTCTGTTTCTCTGCCTATCTTGAAAACGGTCTCCCCTGATTCCAATGACGTCTGTGGAATCGTATAAGACCCCTTGGTAACAGAGTTATGGCCCCGAAAAAAATTTTAAAAGCATGGTGGACGAGTTGTCCGAGGCTTGTAACTTGCGTCATTTGCAACCGATGTATGCGACCCGACCCGCATAAAGAGCAGGGTTTGGCGTGATGTAGGGGTCGGACCCGTTCACCTTCGGTGGGTGGGGGTGGGGGGGGGTCGGACCTTCAAGCAACCAAGAACCATGATGGCCTCCTATCAGGGGTGAATGGGCTTTGAGAGCCATACCGTTAGTATAAAAAATGACGGCAAACGCACATCATAATAAGATGTCAAAATATTAATGAGGATCAAACTGAGAAGAAATGAGACAAGAGATCAATAAAGAAACTGAAAAGAGCGAGAAACAACTGCGCGAAACAAATGAGGCTCATGGCCAGGTAAAGAGTGTCACCAAAGCGCTCCTGGGCATGACAGCAACAGTGCTGTTGAGTATTTATTTTCATGGAGGTCAATACAAGCGGACTATCCTTTGAATGAAATGGCACAGATGTTCTGAAAGTTCATAATCTAATATTCTTGTTCAGGCTCTCCTGCATTTTCCTCCACGAAATTGACTTGTTAGGCAATTTCGAAGGTGCGATATTGCCTGCAACATAAGATTTTTCACGCCCTGAGGGAATATAGGTGCAGTTCGTGCATGAAAGCCACATTTCGTATATGACTGTCCGCATCTGAAAACGCACTCAAAATTTCATGAACGCAGCTTCAAGCCGAAGAGCGGTACGCAGGGTGGGCGGAGCTTGTTCTACGCCCTGAGGGCACAACATGCAGTTTCGGGCACGAAGACTACATTTGGAATACCGCTGTCCGCATTTAAAAACGCATCCGAAATTTCAAGGACGTAGCTTCAAGCCAAAGAGCTCTACATAAGCTGGGCGGAGCCTGATTTAATGCCCTAAGGGCATACAGGTGCAGTTTCGGGCATAAAAACTACATTTAGAATATGGCTACACGCATCTTCCGTTCTGCTACTGCTTTTTTTTCAAAAGTTATCCGGATTTATCCGATCGGATATCCGTATCCTATTCATCGAAAAAATGGGATTGTACCAATCGAACAATTATCAGGGAAGTTTGAAAAAGCATCCGGATCGATCCATTGTTCGAAAAATGTTGTTTGGAATACATGTATACGTTTCCCTCTAAGCAACAGGCTATTAGGAGCCCCAGATCTTCACTTGCGTGACCCTGCATGCATGTGTATCAGGGCTGTGCGTAACTGAATTTTTTAATTTCGTAAATCGTAATTTGTAAAATTCCTCGTAATTCGTATATCGTAATTTGTAAATCGTAACTGATAATGAGTAATAAGCCCACGCATGACCCAAACCTCATTCAATGTGGAAACATCGTAGCATTTCAGTGATGAGATGTTTCTATATCGAAGTAGGATGGAGGTAGGGTTTCAAAGTGACATTTTTTGAGCAGCACTTGAATAAATATTCAGTACACATACGTGGGATAGGAACGACTTTAATAGACAAAATGGAAACTCTAAGTTTATTCAAGTACCACACCTGTGCCAAGTTTCGCCCAACTTTTGAAAACGAAAGCACAGGGAATCATCGCTCCACCAAACACAGTTCAGTTGAAGCCAAGGAGGGCAACACTGTGATGAGAAAAAATTTACGGTTGGATAGTTTTAGCCTTAATCTTTTAAGGAAGGATGCTTGGATAAGTTGGCCATCCCGAAGGTGATATACATTTACAAAACCACTTCTTGACGCAGAAAACGAGTCTGCTCTCTATATTTGTAAAGTGTTGCTCTGAACGGAGTTATAAGCGTTCCTCCACATAAGCGTAAGTTTGTTGGGGTGGAGACGGCGGTCTGAGTGGTGAAGGTTGATTAGGATTCTGAAATGCAAAATGGTGAGGGCTCCTTCAAGATCTGTGCTTTCGAAAACTAGGTTCTTCATCTTCTTTTCTTTTGCGTTCAGAATTTGCTCCTCATTATTAAAACATTTGAAAACTTCTTTGAAAAAGTAGGAGACTCTGCAGCCATAATTTCTTAGAAATGTTTCAAACCAAATTTTGAAATTACCACCTCTCCTCTCGTAGCCTCTGGAGATAGACATCAAAGGTTATTTTGGGGGTCCCCGTTAAAATGTTCGTCGAATAATTTTTTCAGGTCAGAACGATATTTTCCCGATTCTCCGGCAGATTTGAGTTCACGAAGTTCCACTTTTTTGCTTGTATTTTTCAACCGCTAAAGATGGATGCGTGGGGAAGGTTGTTTTTGAAATCTCCGCAAAATTCTGCAACGAAGTGTATATTGGGTTCCAACCTTTATTTGCTCCATGAGCCAGCCAGGCCCTTACAGCCGAGCCCCATATTTAGTGTTTAATTATATCGGAATGAAATTGCTGTCCGCAGTTGCAGACGACCGCTTTCTTCTTCTTTGCAGCCGCGAAAGAGAGTAGTTGCTATAGGTACAGAAACAGGGCGACAAGCGTCGGAATCGTCCAAAGGTCTATTGTAGTCAATGTTGTGGGGTTTTTTGGACAGTTGAATGTGTAGGGTATTGTGGCCAGGACCACCACAGTCCGGGCAAACGTCGGGAGTGCTACTGTCGATCCAGTTCACATAGGACTTCAGGAACGTTGAGTGCCCACAGCGCAACGAGGCTAGAGTGCATCTGGCACGCCTACTAAGCTGAGACTCAGACTCAGAAACTTGATGCGGCACAGTACCCAGAATAGGATGAACAGCCGCTCTTTCCAGATACCCTCGAACGAACTGGTTGTGCTCCTTGCGCAACAGACGGATGCGTTCTTTTTGTGAATCGTGTCAACTCTGCAGGTTGACTTTATCTGGAGCATCGGCAAAAGGTTTTCTAATGCCTCTCTCTTACATGCTCAAGTACTCTCCGAAATGGGTGGATGGGCTGCTTGACGATGTTAATGTACTGCTGCAGGGCCTTGGGCTGACAGTGCTCCTTTACTGGTAGCACCCGTGTCTCGGCGTGTAAATGCTCAATCGGTGAACTCGTAGGACACCCGGTGGCGTTCCGAAGAGCAGCGTTTTGTACACGCTGCATCTTAGTCCAGGATGAGTCCGACACTAAGTGCTGCCAAACCGGTACCGCATACTCCAGGGCGGGCTGTAGTATAGCCCTATACGTGGTCAGAATAGTTTCCTTACTGCTGCCCCATGATGTACCTCCCAGCGCCCTTAGCACATTGAGCTTAGCTTTTACAACTCCTAGCTTTTGCTCGGTGTCATTGTGAATCGTCAGCGACAGTTCGAGTATAAGGCCTTGTAGTTTGACGAAGCGAGCAGCAGGCAGGCGATCTCCACCCCAGCTGACATCGGGATGGGCGCTGTGCTCTTCGGGGCCCGTTGTGAAAACTGATACTGAAGACTTGGCGGGTGAGACCCTGAGCATCTTGTTATCGAAATAGATTTTCAAATCAATCAGGTACTCGTTGATTTTGCTTTAGAAGTTTACAGAGAGCTAGAAGATAGTGGGGCAGAGACGAATGTCAATCATGTCAGGACCTCGCGGTCACAGAATGATTCTGTTTGCAGTACGTGTTGCAACAGCGGTTGTCTGCAACTGTGGACCGAAATTTTGATCCGATATAGACTGCAGCTCCACCAAAGGTCTGCGTCTCTGGTGTTCATCAGGTGACAAGAGCATTTCGTGGAAGTAAATATCTGTGAAGCTACCGACCTGGCTCGGCTCGGGGCAAGGAAAGGTTGGAACCAATTATTAAGTTTGGGTCCGTCAGAGTGAGAAGGGTAGCGAATAATCATACCTTAAGCTCGTTATCAACAACTATACTTCCCCATGGCTGACCTACTGCTGACTTCGACCGGCCGGGCATGCAAGGGTTCACCGAAAATTTAGATTTTGAAGAGTAATCAAATATTAGGAGTGTGTGTTGAAGTTGTGTTGTATTGAAAGTGTTAGATTTATATTTGTACTAGACCGCAGATTTGCATAGCTCAGTTAACCGCGTTTTATTACGATTTGTTACGATTCGTTACGATTTTGGGTCCAAATTTCGTAAATCGTTAATCGTAAAAAAATTTGCCAAAAACCCCTATTTTGTAAATCGTAAACCGTAATTCGTAATTACGCACAGCCCTGATGTGTATGTATCAGCTGTGTTTTTAAAGGACGGGTGAATTAGCGCGCGCGCAGGTCCCGCAACGCACTACGGCTTGGTGATTTGCCAAATCCTGGCAGACTGCGGCCGATTTTCCGCGGATTATTATCTGGTTTTAGCTTAATTCTACATTTAATGTTATTGTATTTACTTATATATTACATGATTGTATTGATGAGTAGCTGTAGTTCTACATACTAACTGTTTATTTTGTCCCTATCGTGCGATTTTATACTTCCATTCGTTCCTTAAAGTATTTTAAAGCTCGTCTAGTTTGTCTCGGAGGTGAGGGTACATTTTCCTTTCTTGTTTTCTGACTTATTCAAATGATTCATATTTTCTCTCAATTTGAACTCAACATCAGGTTTAGTCCGGCCGCGCAGATCACAGAACGCTCCCTGAGGATAATAACTTTCTCTTGACTTTAGCAGTGCAGAAAAATATTATTCACATAATTTATTCGACATGAAGTGAGAAATGTCAATTTTAAGTGAAATAAATGTGTTGTCTTTATGATATATCGTATGGAACGCTGTGATCCCAATTTTCGGTCTTTATATGTCTGAATTCATTTTATTTATACATCACGACTTAATGCGTTGTTTCTAATATCGGAAAAGGGCTAGAAGGTTGTTGTCAGAGCCTAAAAATCTCTTTGTAGAGTGAAATGTTTAGCTTTTTTAAAAATTTCATCATTGAGAGCCGGATTTGCGATATCGGTTTGAAAGAATATTCAGATTTTTATTTGATCAATTGTTGGGCTCTCGGTGAAAATCATGGATTGTTGGATAATTTTCGAATATTACTGATTAACGGTTGAGCATTTTTCTTCTTCAATTATTATGTGAAGAAGTCCGATCACTAGAACGTCGTCGGCTGTTTTAAAGCCGAAATACTCGATTAGATTGAGTATTCGGTTTGATATCTGGTTTTCTAGGGGGTACACATATTTACGATGGCTTTGTATTCGGAATTTTCGAAGTTTTCTTGTGAATTATTGATACCAAGACCGAGCAGGACTGGATAGTTTGCCAATGTGTGGTGAGGAGGGGATCGTAAAAGTTTCGTAGTGAAAAACATTTATGAGCGGCTAGTAAATAGAAAAAAAACTGCAGAAGTGTTTCGTAATTAAAAAATGATTCATTGTTATTAAACAGTTTTCAAAAAAGTGAAATAAAATTAATTAGTAAAAAATCCTTAGGAAAATGAAAATTTTATTTCATCATTTGGAAAATTTCAATGTCCATGTTAATTCCTGAACGGGTTGCTGAGGCCTTCTTGGTGGTATTAGGGGGGCCGGAAAGTAATGTCGTTTCTGCGCATGTCAATATTCGGTTGTCATTTATCAGCTTATTCTTTGGTTCAGAAGCGGTCGAAAGACAGTGTGAAGTTGTAGTGACTTATTTACTTTTAGGCGATTGAATGATAATTTTTTTGTAATTGTGGGTAAAATGGCCAGCCAAATGCCAGAAGAGGTACATATCCGTCACTGTATGCTTTTTGAGTTTTTAAGGGAAGTAAGACAAAACTTGCTACTAAAAGCATTCGCGCTTTTTATCCTAATACATTGGAGATTCGTAAATGCCAGAAGTGATTTTCCAAGTTCAAATCGTGTAAGATTAATCATTTTGACTCGTATCGATAAGGAAGACCATCAAGGTTAGATAGGGTCGGGTAAAGGCAGGGTTCGCGATAAAAAGGACTTTCGAGCTCTCTTCATGAGAATGTAGATTCGGCCATCGCAAAAGTAAAAATAAGTGAAAAAACCTCGGAAATTCGAGGTAAAAACGCTCAAAAACAAAGTTTAACGGTCAATTACTGGTGTCGGCCGGCCCACTAATTAACGCGATTTTCATTAATGCTTGCTTTTCGCCATTTATTTTGTATTAAAGTAATCAGTAGTCTTCAGATTAGTTCAAAAATTGCTTTAGGAGCAAAATAAAAGTTGACAAAACAGGCTTTTACACAAATCTCGATAATTGGAGGGGGGGGCGGAATGACACCAAGCCATAATTTGTTCCTGAGCTTTTTATTTTCAACTTATTACCTACTTTTGTTTTGTGATGACCAGATCTACCATTCCATGGGTAGAGTATAACATCCGATTTTATCGAGAACCCCGCCTTTAAGGGCGGAAGTGGAAACAAATCCGTCCCAGACGATCGAGTAATTGTCAAACAGTCTCAAAACCTAGGTAAACCATCCGAGAACATTTGAAGTAGTTTGGGAAATCTTTGCATTTGCATTGAGCGTAAGAAAACGACATTACTTTCCGGTCCCTATTGCATACAGGGGTTGAGCAGGCCGTTGTGGCGGGCTACGACCCCCACCAAATTTTCATTTTTCCAAGAAAATCCCAAAATTTTACGACCCCCCCTTCAGGGATCCCCTTGCACCAATTTTTTTAGATATGTCTAGTGTCAAATTTTAAAGAGAAGCGAAAGATGTTGTAACATTTTCGGGGTCCAGTTCGGTCGCGGCTGACGTGCGGACGCGAAAAGGTCATGTATTGAAAATTTTACGCCCAGCCCAATTTTCTTTTTTTCCAAAAATTTCTTGAAATTTTACGATCCCCCCAAATTTTCATTTTTTCCCCGAAAATTTCGAAAAATTTTACGACCCCCCCCGTTGTGGCCGGTCACAACGCTGCTCAACCCTGATTGCATACCTTTAGTTAAGTATAGAATAATTATCAAGTTTTAGAGTAATCGATTTATAAGGGCGCTCGGATGATTGGGAATATCCAGTATAGGCTCATTCAAAAAGCGAGAGCACCAATTTGGTTCGTTCAGAAAGTTGGGTCACCGGTGGTCAGCCAACGCTTATTTGAAATCTCATTCTAATTGCATAAAGAAAAGTTTTTTTTCCCTAATAATTTTCCTGGAAGTTGCCAACTTCTCAGATTTACCATTTTGTGGATTCAGTTTTTTTCCCAAGGGAATGTTTCTAGACAAAATTTCCCATCTAAATGTCCTTATCGCGTGTTCAAGTTTGTTTTCGAGTTTTCTGCAGGGCTTATGGCCCAGCAGCGCATGCCATGTGAATGAATCAATGAATATTCACGAGTATTTCAGTGAAACTCGGCGCCGGTGACGCGCGGCGATGTTGGCTGCAGGTGCGTAGCGATGAATCTGGGCTTCAATTTCGATGGAGACTACAATCAGGTTACGACCAAACAATTGCCGCCGCTGCATCAGAAAGCCGCTGCCGCCGCCGATTTGCTGCACGATCCGGACGACTTCACCAGGGAAGAGCTCCTCAAATTGCTCGCCTATCTTGAAGGCGAGCTACAGGCCAGGGATGAAGTCGTCGCCAAGTTGCGGGTGAGGTTCCAGCACGATCACTTTTTGTTGAGACAATTTGTATGAAATCCTGACCGAATTTTCATGGAAAAGACTTTGAGACTCATTTTTTCCCTTTTTTGGCGCATAAGTTACTCGTGCTTGAATTAGCTGCCTTCCATCAACCGCCTGCGGCTGTCGAAATTTTCCAATAACACATGCAGCCTCAGAAACGCCCGACTTGATTGCTCAACAATGTCCGGCTCGAGGAATGGGGGATAGCTCTAGAAAACAAAGAAAAATGTGGTTACCTGCTGAATTTCCGATTGTCTCATGTATCGTCAGCTTTTCTTCCGGACTAAACCTTGCCCAGGGGCATCTTTGAGCGTGCTGAACCCGAACTTGAGGCTCGTTTTAATCAAAAGTATCATTTCTCGGGGACCACAACAGATAACGGGAAGTATTATGGCGTGTTTTTCTGCAGACGTCTACCGTAGTCGTCCGATAAATATGTAAACGAACACAATTCTTTTGTTGACCACCCCAAATAACCCTCTTGGATACAGTTTTGCCCAAATTAAAAAAAAATGGGGTTCACTCACGGTATTGAGCTCGTAGCTTTAGGGTGGAGTGGGGTTGCGAAATTTTGGAACGAGGGTGGGGTTCGCAGAAATTCTGGCCCGCAAATGAAGGTAAGGTGGGTCGGAAAAGTTTGGTCCAAAAATGAAAATTTGGTGAAGATATTCCGAAAATTCTCGATATTTTTGTCACCAGCATCGTAGCACTGTTCAGGTTTTAGATGCTTGAGCCCGACTATTGAACGGGTTTTCGGCGTCTCGCATTTTTAGTTAGTAAACATAAACTACGCATAAATCTCGCCTTGGGGGGGTTGCAAAAAAGTGGATTTTGGAAAAAAAAGATGGTGGTCGGAGATCGGCCCCATTTCGAAAAATTACGCAACCCCCCCCTTGACCCTGGTTAAGAAGTCAGAACTTTTCTTTGGAATCGAATTTTCTCCAGCGAAATCCCAGTCCTATATTGTGGTAGGTTCCCTTAGGTGTGATGTCGCTTAGCAACTGTAACCTGCCTTAATCTAATATATAGGGAAATTCAAACAATGCGTTTCAGAAGCGATTTTTTTCAACTTCATGGGTCTCAAAATTGTCAGAAATTTTTCAATTAAGGGGCATCGTAAAAATTTTGCCAATTTTCAAAAAAAAATTGTGTCACTAATGGAGGGGTCTTACAAGGGAAGTATGCAAAGTGTAGGTTGGATCTGCCAAAACGACTAGTGTTGTTAGTATTTCTTCTGGCTCAATAGTAAAAATGCGCATTATTCCGCCTCGAGCTGCAGGTTCTAAGAAGTTACACGCTTACAAGGGGTATGATATACATTTGCGACACAAGGTCGCGTCGCTCTGCACAGCGACAGCGACCGCCTCCCGCCCTTTAAATCTGTCGCTGTCGCAGTGCAAGGCACAGCGACAGTCTATGGCACATTTGCAGTACGTCAGCCCTCCGGGACACGTCGCTGTGACACATACGCGACATCTGTTCCTACGACGGCCGTTGCCGTTTCTCCCATGCAGGTCCCCCCGCGATTTGTGTTAGACTGCATGCCTGTCGCTCCTTACAGCGACAAAGTATACCATATACTTAAAGGTCATTTTTGTGCCTTTTGTACCTTTCAAAGAGCGTGTTAGTCTTCGGGAAATCCGGAAACGGACCTCATAAATGTGTTCAGCGCCCAAAACTGCCCCCCCCCCTGAGCAAAGTTTGGGTGAAGGCACATTTTCCATACTTTGTCCAGACTGAGAAATTTCGAGAATTTTGTTGTACAACACTATAATTGAGTATATTTAATCTTTTGGAAGCAGTCTTTACAAAAATATAGTTGCTAAATTTCTTTGATAAAAAATAATAAGTTAAATCTCAGAAATGTGTAACATTTTCATACACATCGGGAGATTGAGAGGGGGGTCTTACCCCGTTGAGGTCCTTGCCAACTGGGTGCTGGACCCTTGGGTTTACCTTGTTCCTTCGCGTGCTTGTGTGGAGCGAGGGTAGAGACGGCGAGAGAGCGTGGAAGAGAAGGAGAAGCAGCTATGGAGTCGTGTAAATTTCGCTCCGAAATAGTGGGTAGTATTGACATTTTAGTTGTGTGAAGTCTTCCAGTTAGCAGTTTCTTTCGCCATATTTGGACAAACTGGCTCCCCATCCTCAAGAAAAATATGTATATTTTGGTTCGTGGCTTGTTTCCTCAAGGAAAAAACATATAAATCTCACACGCGGCGGTCGCGTGCGCCGGCCCGCTAATCGATTCACGCCGAGAGAAGAGCGCAGCTGATCAGCTATCACATACCGCCCGCGCCAGCCAGGGGTGAGATTTAGATATTTTTTGTTGAGGAAACAAGCCATGGACCTAATTGTGAGTAGTCCAGAAAACAAGGAGTTGTTCCACAACTGATTACTCTATCAGACGTAGTTATGTATACAATTCGAAAATGAAGTTCATTTCAGAATGAGCGCACGAAGTTTCTTCTGTACGATGCGAAGTATGGGAAACTTGGCGGGAACGATCCGATGTGCGCGTTGCGTCGCGACTCGGCGGTGACCGAGGAGGAATTGGATGAGCACCAAATCGGTCAACTTTATGAGTCGCAGCTCGTCCAGCTAGAGAAGCTCATAGCCGTTCAACGGCGAAGCCATCTGAGAGCGAAAAGTGTTAGTGAAGTTTTCTTCTTCATCGTGTTTTTTCTTTTTTTTTCTCTCTCTCACGAACAGGAAAACTCTTTTCAACTTTTTCATGTGCTGACATGTGAAGAGTACTCGTACAAATGAACGGTTGGAATTCAAGTTTACATACCATTGACCATGTAGGACGTGAAGTTTGGTATTTATTTTGATCTGTAATTTCTCCAAACGGAATTTTGGAATTTCTGGCGTTCAGGGAAGTATAGTTAGGTCCGTGGCTTGCTTCTTCAAGAAAAGGGACTTCACCCGCGGCTGGCGCGGGCGGTTTAAATCTCACCGGCGGCTGGCTATATGATAAGCTTATCAGCTGCGCTCTTCTCTTGGCCTGAATCGATATGCGTGCCGGCGTACGCGACTGCCGCGCCAGTCGCGAGTGAGATTTAAATGTTTTTTTCTTGAGGAAGGAAGCCACGAGCCTAACTACAGGTAATCGTTCTGTATCGAATTTCCGCACAAGTTGAATAATTAGGGTTTTGCAATTTTTCATTCATTCGGGAAATTAAATCGTTCAAATTTCCCAAAAAATCCTTTTTTTTTTTGAAAAAAAAAACAGTATTCTCTTTGTTCGAATATTTGAATCATTCTGAAATCCAAGCTGTTGGTTTTTCAAAATATTTTACTGATTCAGCTTTTCGATTTTTCGATTACTCTATCCATTAGGGAGTTCAAATTATAGCGTTTCTCGAATATTCTCTTTCATTCAGGAATTCAGATTACTATCGTTCACGAAGCCAAATTCCGGTCCGAATTTGCGGAATACGGCTGTTGCATTGTGCGATACGTGGTAATCGTGCAGGGACCAAGTGGTCCCAGCACGAATATCTCGTGTCGCATATGCGATATGGTGCAATAGCCGTAGTCCGCAATTACGGACCGCGATTTGGCCCCGAGAACGAGAGTGCACATTGTTACGAGTGCTTACTTCGTTCAGGGTTCGCAATTACTTAACTTTCGACGATGTTTGATTATTTACATTTCAGTGTGACAACTTCCACTCATCCAGTTTTTCAACTTTTTGTCTTTTTAAGGGTGTGATATTGGAATTCAGGGTTTCGAAATTTCGCAATGGGGGACGTGGGGAGGGGGTCGCAAAAGTTTCGACTCGAAAATGAAAGTTCGAGGGGTTCGGAAAAAAATCGGACCGAAGATCGACGTTTGGTGAAGATATCCCAAAGGTTGTCGATATTTTTGGTCATCAAGGGGAAGGATCGTAGCATTACTCAGATTTTAGACGCTTGGACCCAACTACTGGACGAGTTTTCGGCGTCTGCAGTTTTAGTAATCAAATATAATGATTATTTTGGTTTCCCGAGCGACCCGAATATCCAAAAACCGTATACTCTGTTTCTATGATTATTTCGTGCTTCGGGGGGGGGGGTCGCAAAATTTTGAATTTTCAAAAAAAATTGATGGTGGGAGGTCTCCCCGATTTCGAAAAATTACGCAACGCCCCGTTTGACCCTGTTGGGATTGTTTGTGGCAATAGCTCTTGAAAAATCTAAATCGTGCCCGCACAGCAAAAACCTATTAATTGAGTATCTAGCCGTATATCTACTCGAATAGAATGGAGAACAGTTTTGTCGAGCGTGCATTTATTTTTCGAAACAATTGTATCTAGGACTTTGTGGAAAAAAAGGTTTTTCTGTTCCTCCGAAAAACTTCTTCTGGAGGCAAGTGTGAGAGGAACTATTCGGGGTTTTCGCAAAAGGGCAAAACACATGGATTTTGCGAAACATTCATTCGTTTCAAATTTTAAAAGACCACATTTCAAGAAAAAGTATTCATTTTGAGTTTTGAGAAAGACTATGCTTCAAAGATCAGTTTATGCAAAATTTCTTAAACGGAGCGATTCGAAAAAAGTAAAGGTTTTGCACATTTTGAATTTTGAAGGGACTTATTCGACTTTTTCTCATTCATTCCGAAGTTTCAAAAAAGTGGGTTATCGAAAGCGAGTGACTGAAAAATTGTGTGTTGTTTTTGAAAAGGAATTACAGAAACAAATTGTTATGTGATCTTTATTTGAAAAGCTTTTCTTTCAAGAGTCTCAGAAAGACGCTTCCAGGAAATAATTCATTTGGAAGTTTTTGAGGGACTATATTCGAAAATTTGATCCGAAAACTTGCCTATTTAATAGGCCGTATTCGAAAGTGACTATCATGTGGATTTTTTTTGAGGTCTAGCGAAAAAACTCATTTTTATCGGTTTTTTAAATTGGTGATCCGAGAAAATCCACAAATTTTGCCTTCTGGAAAGGTATTTTAGAAAAAAGGCCTCCATTGAAGAATCTCAGATATGCGTTATTCGAAAAGAATATTTGTTCCAGAATTGTCACAGTCGAAAAGTGGTTTTATTCTCGATTCCTAAAACGATAAAATTCAAAATTGTGATATTTGAATCATTGGTTCATTCGAATACTCAAGTCGAATACTCTTGCGTGGTGCGCAATCCCGGCAATCCACACGTTGTGAGTAATAAGTGATGCTGGAATTTGTTATCGCGAAGAAATTTGCAAGTCTTCACTTTTGGGCTAAAATTTTTCACCACCCCCTCCCTATGCCTCCGCTGTGTCCTATCGCAATCCCGCCGGACCCTTTCCTCGTTCGATGGGTCAGTTGGCTTTCACCCTATCATTACCCTTCGGATCCTCCCGGATAATTGCGTTAGTTGTTTTTATACAGTAGCGGGCAAAAGCATCGGAACACCCACTTTCGAACAGTTCAGTCTTCCGCGTTAAACTCGACTATAATTAATCTTTGCCATGTGAGATTTCAAGACCTAATAGAGCAACAAACTCTGCGTATAGCTCTACTTCAAAGTTAGCCTTTGAAGCACTTATTCATTAGTTACGAATTTTCGGATGAAATTTCAAGGGATTTGTCCATGTGAGGGCAATGTTTTAAACAATCTGCAAACTCTGGGTACTCACTTGATATTGAATTGACTTTGAAAATAAAATTTAGAAACGAAGGTGACGAGCTGTTAACGAAAAGGTCATCAGTGCAAAATTTTTCTAAAATTTTCATGGATTTTCTGAAAAGTAAAGAAGAATCTCGAAATGAACCAATATGGAATCATTTCAACATGAGCGTTGTACATGAAACGCAAAGCTCATAAAAAGTGTGAATCATAAGGCATCTCATTTTAGAAGGAGAAGTTTTCAGACGCGAAATATCACACTGTCGCTTAGGACATGTTTGACCTCAGAACTCGAACAAAATCTGTCTTCACGATAGCAGAAAAAGTCTTTAGGTAGCTCATCTAATGGCTGATCAATGCTCAAACTTCGGGTAATGACGAAAGCCGCTCCGGGAAAATACATGGTTTTCGGCAAATTCCTTGCAGTGCTGCATAGATAATTCTCTAGTAATATATATTGAACCAAAATCAACTTCAAAAAGGTGTTAGACTCCTAGTGCTATGCTGGTCAACATATCTTGGATTAGAGGATTTTCGTTCACGATGGAAAATAATATACAGGGTAAATTGAAGCCCATGGAATGTGGTGTTCCGATACTTTGCCCGCCACTGTATGCTTCGGGTTTTTTCTTTCTTTTTCAAAATTTTGGGTCTGGTTTGATCAGATAGTTGACCGCATCTGCCTGAGAATGGTTCGCCTGAATGCTATAGCTACTCTTTGTTGACCAATTTTTTACGACCACCTCTGGGACGAAAAAATTCATGATTAAGATTTCTCGCCAGGTGAGGATTTCTCTCGGCTTTTCGGGTGCTAAAAATTAGTAATTCTAAATTGGTTTTCATTTCACAGATCAATTTAACATTACAATAGAACTACCCACCTTACTGCGGAGTTCAGGGTAGTTCTATTGGAGCATTGGTCTTACGGCTCGTTTATAGCTGGTCGCTTCGACGTGAAATTGAAGCGACCAACAATACTGCCGTGATCTCAAATTGACCGGTGCTGCGACTTGAAATCGCTCCGTCGACTGACCTCAAATAGCTCGGGCAGAACGCAATTTCGCGTAAAAATACTATACGGACACTGCGGACGACGCCGCGGGGACAAAACAAAACATTTTTCTCAGCATTCCTCTTTTCATTTTTTTGTGGCTTTGTTGCCTTTACGTCCTAAACAAACTAGTTGTGGTATGTTGTAAACGAAAAAATGGTTTCAAAAGACGATGGGGTGGAATTGGCTCGAACCACAATTTAAACTAGAACTAAAACTACAACTAAATTTAGTATTTTCTCGAAGTGCTTCATGAAATATGATCATTGGTAGTCTTATTGAAATCACTCGCCTTTCTCATTGTAAATGTATGATCTAAGGTAGAGACAGCACACTTCCCGCGGTACCACTAGCCGATGTCCCGTAACTCCTCCCGCGGAAGGCCAACAGATCGATCGCGGGCAGTCGGCAGCGCCCTTTCGTTGACTGCCCGAACACGGTGAACAAGCACTCTGCGGCCCTTCTGCCACCTAATCTGATGACTGTCAGAAGACAATCCAAAAGCAGTTTGCGGCACATTTGAAAAATCACCCTTAAAGTAAATGTCTGTTAGAAAAAAATTTCAAAAAATTCATTTCTCGGTACTTCATCTTGAACTGCTCTTGACTTAAGTAAGGTCTGAGCTTACAAAAGGGATGCTTGCTACACTCTCTGGGCTCTTGCGGTCGTTTCAATGTCGCAGATGCCATCAACGGACGTGGCTCACCTGCCCAAAGCGAGCACCGCACACAGCGCAGGTTTTGAAAGAGTCAACACCGTTCTCTGCTCAGCAATCGTTTACTGGCTCCACTCCTAGTGGGTGGTTGCAATGTTGATATCAGAGCCGGAATCGATGGTGAGTGTTCGGTGACCCCCAGGAATATTAGTCGACTGTCCCGCCGACACTCCGTGGGGAGAAGACGGGAAAACTTCTCTCTCTCACGCGGGAAATGGGGCGCTGTGCCACGCCCACGAAATTGGGGCCGCGCGAAGTCGACTAGCCCGACTTGGCCGGCGGGAAGTGGGCTGTTTATATCTAAGATGATCACTCGTTTGTTCCCTTCATATGTAGCCTTCAATGTGAGTGAACTGTGACGTCTGCAATTTCGCGCCACATACGCAGGGTTGGGACGAAAGATTGCGGACTAGTCGCTTCGACAAGACCAATCGCTTCCATCATGGAAGCGACGCGACTAGTCGAAGCGACCTAACAAAATCAAACAGGTCGCTTCGACCAACTATGAAATAACCTATTCGCTCGGCGATCGCGACTGAAATTGCAAACTGTTCCAATCGGTCGCTACTCACTGCAATATCTGTTGCCGCGAAGGCTTTTCGGAGCTGTTGGCAGTGCAGGGACTAGTCGAAGCGACCCCCTATGAATGAGCCTTAAAGAAAAAACTTCACTTTGAAATACTATCAGGAAAATCATCAAGGTGAGTTTGTGTTTCACATTGGTCAAGGGACTTTCTACTCTTGCCTCATTCTACCTTTCCGGCGGTTTGGAGATAAACCCCATTTTTTTCCAAAAAGTTCAAGACTCCCTCGGAATTTTCTTTTTTTTTTTTTGAAAAAATTCCTAAATTTTCAAGACCCCCCACCGTTGGGACCGGTCGCAAGCCTGCCCAACCCTGGCTGCCAGGTTTTTTTTTCTGCCACGAAGTCTCTTCAGTTCATGTCTTCTGGTGATTTAGCTGCTTGCCGCTGCTGAAAAACGACATTTCAAAGCTTTGCGTGAGTTGGAGTTGGAGAAGGAACGGAAGAGCAGATATGCTGCGCAGGGAGACGATGTTCTTGCGCTGCTTGAGAAGGAACGCGAGAAACTAACCCAACAGGTTATATTTAGTATAATTTATTTCAATCTTTTTGTACTATCATATTATGTATAGTTGAATTTTGAAAAGAAAAACTTTTTTTTTTCGCATATGGTGCCACTTTTCTCTCCGCATTAACTCACTATGCACTTTGATTCGTCCCGTACATTGCGGCTGGAAATCCAAATTAATGAGGTGGCCGAGAGTAAAGCAAGAAACGGAGAGAGTGGAGCGAAAATTGGAGGCAGAAAGGAGAGCGTCGTGGAAGTCTCATGGTGTTGTTTCTCATCAACGAGCGCAAGCAGATGTTGGTGAAGATGCACGAATTACGGGTTCAAATCTGGAGTCAAATCGGTGGGGAACCAGGTTCAGTTTTATCTTCAATCGTCGGAGGGAAAATTTCTGTTTCTGAAGTTTTTTCTTCCAGCTGCGATTGACACCGGGTGATCAGGCGCTGCTGAGAGGAGCTGAAGAAGGAAGTCGGTTTCTTACGGGACAGAACGCGATTCCTTGAAAAAATGTCAACAAGTCATTGAAGGTCAGCATTTCATATGTCTGGTTTTCTAGCCGAAGGAGTGTATTCTCAAATTGTGTGTTTTTAGGCTGAGGAAATCTCAGCCTCAAAGGATGGGTTGTGAAGTGGTCAGGAAAGCGGATTTACTACTGCTGCGGAAAAATCTGATCTCATCAAGCAAAGTCTGATAGAGAGGCTTTGACAAGCCTGGAACGGTTAGTTCCGCCTCATATGGTGTTCTTGCTCTATACTTCCAGCCTTACCCTTCCTCCTTAGTTTACCGACCCCACCAATTGGCAGGATTGAGCAGGCCGTTGCACCAATTTTCGGCGGAGGTACGACTACCCGTTATCCAAGTTTTTGGAGAAATCTGAAATTTTCGCGGTTCCTCCTCGAAAAATAGCGATCAAGTTTGTATTCAGCACAATTTAACGAGCCTCCCTAGGAAAAGTGAAAAACAAGTTACTTGTAACATAAATTTCCGGAAAACGAAGTTACTTGTAACATATGTGCTGAAGTATTATGTCATAGTTACTTGCGACTTTATTTGTTGTTGGTTACATCAGTAATATATCGGAGGCGCACTGTGCACGCGGTTTCCAGCCGATATGTTGCATGTAACTCAAATGACCTGAGATACGTCCCAAGTAACTTACATCAGTTTAGATATGTTGGAAGTAACTTGTTTTCGATTTTGAGAGCATACTGCGTGCAGTGCGTTCCGATATGTTACATGTAATTTAAATGGCACAATATAAGTTGCAAGTAACTCAAATCGGCCAAGAAGATATTTCCAAGAGGGATGCACGAAGCACTCTGCGGGGTCAGGCCTACGACTGGCGTTGCTGAAATTGGTTCAATTACCGTATCTACGCTTTAGGTGCTTGACCCCTGGACACCAGCAGGGAAGGTCCCACACCGCATTTTTTTGAGACGTAGTGTGGTCTCGACGCGCTCACTGTGTCGTCTGCGTCACGTGATGGTCACCCATAGTGAAAATATAAATGTTAGTTAACGATGCAACATAAGTGTAACTTACATGTAATATAAATTTAAGTTATATGTCATATAAATGTATGTTACATGTAATATAAATGTAAGTTACTTGAGAGATTCAAGTAAGTTAGGTTTATATTACAAGTAACTTGTCTTGATTTTTTTTGAGCTCCCCCCCCCAATCTTCAATTTTCTTCAAAAATTTCTTAAATTTTAACGAATCCTGTTGACCTTGCTCAACCCTGTGCTGAAGTATTCCACTCATAGAGTGCGTTTCGTTGTTCATGAACACCTCAGTTTCTAACGATACCACTGTACGGCGTACTGTGTTGCGGTTTTCACCATGACTGGCATATTCAGGGTGTTGAAAAACCTACATATCTATATTTTTAGGATTTTACCTCTCCAAGAACTTTTCTCATAACATTTTTACGATTTTCGACCGTTCATTGTTTATGAACATTATGAAAACACACTGACTAAGGTCAATCATTTTCCATTTGTCAAACCATAAGTAGTGTCAAAGTTGTCGAATACGTCTCATCTCAATATGGTTTATGGTTCCCAGACTGTCCAGGGCGGCAGCAAACGCCACTGGGATGACAGAAAGTGCGCGAGCAGAGTTGGCGGTGGAAAGTGCATTTATGTCCGCGATACACTATTATACGCTAAGCACTAAGGGACCGTCGCGTGGCTCGACGCTGCGCGCATAGACGCGGAGCGGCTCCTGACCGTCTTCGTAGCGTTCATGCATGCCGCCCCAAGGTGAAAAAGGCTTAGATCCGGACCATCATAACGACAATCGAACCATCCGTCGCATCCGCTCCCGAAATTGAAGGTGGTCCGGATCAAGGTTTTTTCAAATGTACAGGTGGGAATCATGAATGCCCTATATTGAGACGAGGCGTATTTGATAATTTTGACCTAAACTTGTGATTTGACAAATAAGGAAGATTATTTAATCGGTGTTTTTGAAATGTTCATAAACAATGAAACAGTCGAAAATCGATTACAAGTGTTATTAGAAAAATTTTAGGAAAGATGAAATCCTAAAAACATAGATATGTACTGTGCTTCAGGCCGAATTCCGGTCCGCAATTGCGTTTGACACGCTTTGCGGCCGCACGCGCTCGATTCAGTCGAGTTACCAGCGCCAAAGCCGACTCGATGTGGCTTTTTATACAGTTTTCTCCAACTTGTTTAGTTTGCAGTTTCCAAAACCCACCTAAAGTTAATATATCGGTGGCTGCGGCGCTGGAAACTCTTCCGACTCGAAAGCGCGCGCCGCAAAGCGTGTCGAGACGCAATAGCGGACGGAACTTGGTCAGAGAAGCACAGTAGGTTTTCAACATCCTGAATACGCCAGTCATGGAGGATACCACAACACACTACACCGGACAACGATATCGTTAGAAGCTGAGGTGTTCATAAACTATGAAACGCACTGTATTACGAGCGTCGTATCGTCAAATAAAGCCCCTTAGTAGTGTTCCTAACTCTCTTGTGCCCACTCATTCCCCCTCACTCGTTCGCTCCAGCAATTTTTGGATTACGTTTCCTGATATAATGTTATCGATGTGTTATTGCCTTACTAACCCGCTTCAGCACCTCCCACAGCTGACTGATGAAAGATCTTTGGTGGTGGCGAACAGAATGGCGACGTCGGCTGGATCATCCAGTGCTAGTTCATCGACTGGCCAGACGTGATGTCTGCGGGAACACTGTCATCACGTACCGAGATTAGCGACGTCAAGTGCAGCTTCCCTGCTGAAGAAAAGCCGCCTTCCTCGTGCTCCGTCATCGCCGGCCCAGGGGGCCTCGCCTTCGCCAGCGAGGTAAAGTTAGGGTTCTTGTCATAGATGTGTATACCAAAATGTTTAAATAGTTACTGTGTTTTAATACACAGTGCGGAAATGTGAACGAAGAAAACAGTGTTGCTTAGAAAACGTTTACAAAGTACAAATGCAAAGCAAGCACTTGCTAAGAACGCCATTTGCTTGTCACTCGCACATGAAAATGAAAAAAATGATAAAAACAGTTATGCTTAGTCCAAACAAGGACGATTGGGACAGTTTCAAAAAAAAAACAGTGTGGGTTCAGACTCGTCTTTTTTGTCCGCCTCTCTGAAAACTTCCTTCGGCGCCGGTTGCCATCGCGGACCGCCAAGTATTGTAATCCGAAACTCCTATCATCGTTGCCCCGTCGAGCCGTTTCCCACTTCTGTTTTCTTATATTGAAGAGTGCATCAAAATAATTAAAAGTGGCAAAAAGCAGTGGCAAATGTATTTTTGCGGTTTCCGACAGGAGTATCTTACATATTTTGGTTTGTTTTCTTTCAGCAGCTCGACACGTAGTGGGTGATCGATCAGTTTCTTACATGTGTTGACGCAAAGCAACAGCAGAAGATAAATGAGCTCCACCGAGTCGCTTCAGTTCCGACACGACCTGTTCCACTTTTACACATTTCCAAGTGACGATATGATTGGGTGAAGGTTATGGAGGGGTCTGTTGAAAGGGCTACTAAAAGGTAGACCATAGCAAATGTTTCCAAAACTTCTTTGGTCTCTTGGCCAGAAGTGAGACATACCGTTCAGAAAATGTGCAAATCACTGGAGTGTTTTACAAATTTCGAGCAAAAACTTGGTTGTTCGCGAATCACTTATGCTGTAATGCAATGGAAATCTTCAGCAGTGAGCATAGTTGCGTGCCTCTATTCAATTTGAGGCAATGCACCAAAAGCACCAAAGTGGATGGGACGTTTTGAACCCAAAAAGGTTATAGCTTTGGCAGAAAATCTCGATGACGAGGTAAATATTGTTTGTTTTTTTTTCTACTGTTTGTTTTTTCCTTTTTTTCTTTCGTGAGTTTGCAACTTTGGTCATATCTGGCATGTCCCCAACCAGTTTTGGCTACGAAAAAGATCGGTAAAATCCACAATATTAACAATATTGAGTAGGGTCTTGCCCATGTTACCCATTTTCGAAGTTTTGGGCCGGAATTTGTCGGGTAAGGCAGAAAGGACCGAAGTTTTCGTAAATTTTGCAAAAAAAATCAATTTTCACGCTGTTGCGATTTTTTGCGAAAGCTGTTACCTAAACTTTGGAGGGTTCAAATGCCCTTTCAACTTTGCCAGTTTGGTGGTTCCCCTCAAGTGTGCCCTGTCCCAAACGAGATGGCAAGCGAAAGTTGAAAGAAGCAGCGCTTCCTTTGCGTCTCTGACATTTTTGGATTACGGTAAGACGTCGCGTGAGCAAATCCCGAAAAAAATGAATGAGAACAGTGAAGAACTCGTTGAATTCTGTTTTTGTATTAGCGTATGTAAGGCCATTGGTATGTCTTCGTCGCCGCGTTGATTTCCACGCGCTTTTGCGGACTGATATTTCCGCACACGCGCATCTGCACAGTAAACAAAAAAAAACGATTATGGTCCCGCCAATACAGTTTCACCATCGCCATGTTGGATTCCGTGACATTTTCAATTGTTTTCACGTTCTGTCACAATATGATCATCATTATAGTCGTTTTAACCATCCTTGTTTTTAGTTGGTAGCTGGGGAAGCGGAAAATTTAGTTTTAAAGAAGATGCAAAATACGTCGGCTTGGGATATAATCCATAAATTCGACAGCCTAGACAAATGTATAAGTAAAAAGAACGATTCATGAGTAATTGAATTGAATAATGACAGCACATAAATACCCAATTGAAAAAAACTACAGGTAAACAACTAAACCGAAACGTACAAAACTATAATGTCTTTTGATGTCCTTATACTGTCCATGATATGCCAAAATTATTTAAAAATAGCATGAAATAGATGAATATGTGGAGTCCAGGGGAGCCAGCGACGGGCTGTCGCTGCGGCGGCGGAGTGTACCAGGGTTACGTCAGTAAAAACCATAACACTCCTCAGCGACCTGTTCCAGCGACGGGCGCACGCAAACTGATCCCGCGGCCGACCGCCATAGCGCCGGTGCCGGTCCCTACACGGTGAGTGATAGTTGTCGAAACCTGTCGCTGCAGCGACAGGGAGGTATACCAATGGCCTAAGACATACCTAGGAATTTTGTACACGACGTCTTACCGTAATCCAAAATGTCAGAGACGCAGAGGGAGCGCTGCTTCTTTGGACTCTTCGCTTGCCATCTTGTTGGGGACGGTTACGGGGCAACTCATCCCCGTCGGTATGCAACGATCCCCGACTTTTGGCAGGGGGATAAAACCTGGGTTGACAAAATTCTCACTTTGGTGCAAATGACTGAAGAAGCTACAACACCTTTAAACGATTCAGAAGTAGAAAATCTGAAGTGGGGAACAATTTGGCCCCGTTCCTAATTTGGTGCGGGGATGAGTTGCCCGTCAAAGGTTCGGGATAGGATATAAAATAGAAGCACTTTCGCTTATAGCTCGAGAACCACGATATGTTTCTTGAAGTGGAAAGAAGCATCAGATATAAAATATTCTGTGCTTTGAAGCCGTATCTGGTGAAAAGGCTTACGCTCAAAGTTCTAATAATTGACATAGTCGACTGGGGAAAACTTTCGCCACAGCCTCATGCGCTTATAGTTACATCGGTGGCTTGTTTCCTCAAGAAAAAGCATTTAACTTCAAACCGCGGCTGGCGCGGCGGTTTGAATCTCATGATTACCAGCGGCTGGCTGGTAATCACCAGCCATCCGCAGGTGGGACTTAATCCGCCGGGACAGCCGCGGTTTGAATTTAAATGCTTTTTCGTTGGGGAAACAAGTCACTGACCTGACCATATCTCATGATTAATCGAGGAGAGCAAACATTTTTTTGATCATTTTTCAGAGGACCGTCATCACCGTCGAAGAAAACACCGGCCATGGGTCTGGGTACTACAAAGAGGCGGGTTTTCCTCCTCTCCGCTTACTCAGTATGCCGAACCCGAATTGCAGGAGTTAGAAGCTGCCATTGAGTCGATGACGGCGCCGCGAACGGTGGGTGAATTCTGTTCCCTCACATGTGGCTAAAATCCCATAAGATAGACTTAGAAATATCCTGCATAGTCTGTTTCCAGTAAAGAAAATGTGATACTGTGAACGTTTTAGGGACACCATATTTTGTATGGAGGTTGTGATTGTGAGTTGGAGCTCAATTTGCGCACATCTTGTAGTTTTGGTTTTTAGGGAGTTCCAACCTGAATGGGTTCAAATTGTTTATACATAGAATTTGAGTTTTTATTGCGTTTTGTAGGTGAGGACTGGGGCGGAGTATATACTTGAGTACATGAAGAATGCACTGGCGATGTGCATCGTCGTGGTTTTTTTTTCGTTTATGTTCAGTTGTGCACTAATTTCGTTAAAAGCTGAGTGCATGTAAGCAGCGAGTATGCAGTAGTTATAATGGTCCATAGCCAGGCGCCACGAGATCAGAAGTTTGTAACGCTGTAATATTCAGATTCGCGGAATAGTATCCTTTGAGGCAAAGGTATTACATAGACCAACGTGGTCGTTTGTAAGTAAGTATATGCTTTGATAGCCTTCTCACGATAAAGTTTCAAATCGGCTATTGGAAATTTCTTAAATTCTGTACATATAGGTATACTTAGTAGCGTTGGAAGTAGAGCTGCCTGCTCGTCTACCTATCCGCTATCCGCGGCTCTATCATGGAGACACGGACGGCACCGAAAACGCGGATAGAAGGGTCTGGTTAGGACGTTTGCTTGGAGCCATAACGAAGACCTCCACAATAAAGTCGTCGCAGAACATCAACACTTGACATCAGGAAGAGCCTTGGCGCCTTCTCAGGCGGCATTGGTTTGTTCACTTTGAAACTGTTCGGGCGTACATTTAGTAGGCTCTGTTTACACCTTCATCGCGGTGCGACGCGGTAAATTGACGTTGTGAGAACCAATCAAAGTCGCATCGCGCGTCGATCCTTGTTTTATGCGCTCTGAGATGGAAGTATCAACCCTCTCGAAGAAGGACGCCAAATCTTCTTGTTCATCACTGTCTAAGGGTTCCCCAAGTCTTGTTCGGAATCGACCACCATGACGTGGGCGAAAGTTTTGAACTGTAGTCGAGATCAGAGCTAGGCTCCGTTGGAGCATAAATTGCGACAATATGCGTCTTGCTAGTTCCTTTCAACGTGAGCATCCTGCTCCAAATCGGCTCTTCCACACCCTTTCCAGTTCAGAATGACTCCAGCACCTCCATGGTGTCCGTCGAAAACCGAAGTACCATTCTCGTCGGCTACTCAAACAACTTGGCGTGAGAGCATCAAAGAATGAACTCTCGTCGGCTAACGGCTACACAGAATAGGAAGCGCCCAGCTGCAGTTCGGCTGGCTGAGTACGACAAACGCGGAGCTGGGGTCAGGGGTTTTTTACACACAGAGGGAGGAGTTGTCCTGTTTTTGCAGTTCGACACGTCACGCTACTCAACGCAAGCGAAGTGGTCCCGAGTGGAATTAGAGCTGCAAAGGCGAGACAACTCCTCGCTAGGTGTGTAGAGAGCCCTTTTCCCGCGGACCTGCAGCAACGACGTCAACGCAGCGGCTTTTCCTCATGCGTCACAAGTGCCCTCCAAATGCGCCTAGGCGCGTACTATTCTGTGGATTCGATCAACATCCCGTTCCTATTTGCTGCGAGTAAAGGAGGAGTTGAGCAAGAAAACCCAACGAGAATACGTGTTCACATCGCTAGCTCCTCCCTGTAGCCACTAAGTATTGTGCTGGGTGAAAAAAAATCTCGTCGATTAATCGAGATGGTTTTCACGCTACGTCTAGCGGTAGTATAACATGCCACTTGAAGGTAAGGTCTGGTGAAACTTTGACCGTACTGGATTTCGGGTTAGATGGATTGGGCTGGCCTTTTTACAAACTATGAGCCCTCACTTCTGAAGAAAATAGCCATGAAGGAGCCAGAGTGGCCGAAATTTTCATGGCACTTTTGAAGAATGCTTGGACAAAACATGGACGATGGACACGCTTTTCTGACTCGGTGGTTGACTGAAATGGATGAATGATCTGCTAAAGGCCGTTTTTCAGCAGTTTTCGCACGTTTTTTTATCTGTAGCATACGCACTGATTCAGCGGTAAATTTCGAATTTGAATTTCTGGCTGGACCCTGCCTTTGATAGGGCGTTTATTTCCCGTTGAGTATGGTATGCGGAAATGATAATCAGCGTAAAAAGGTAGAGAATTTATTTTGAAGAGAGTCAACGTGGGTAGAGATTACAATTATGTAATATTTATTCTAATACAAGTTGTCACAGTGACATATGCAATGCCCTTCTGTTGAGAAGTGTGGAAGACGTAACTATTCGCTTCAAAGCTGCATCATTAGAGAGTAGTTAGCAGTGTTTTCTTTTCACATTTTATGGGTGTAGCAATGATGTGGGCCAGGTTTATGCTTCATCGCAGCGCTAAACGCGGTGTGCAAGAGAAGATTGCGAGATGTCGAAGCGCTGCGTCTGTCGCTGCGAGAAAGCATATATCTGGCAGTGCTTTTGACCTATTGTGTTTGTGTTTCTAATTGTGATTGTGGTGTTTCTAGTTGCCCCAACGTCGCCAACAAAACGTAGTAATAGTTTACCTCGTGGTGGTAGTGGTGGTGGTGGTGGTGTTAGTGACCCGAAACGGTTCGATCCGCCTCCACATTATCGCACCGAGCCGCCGCATCGAGTTCCTCCACAACCTCAAATGGGAGCTGCTAGTCGTTTAGGTAAGGTGCTGCATGTAGTTTTCATTTACTCACCACATTGTGTGAATTTTTACTAAACGCATCGATTACTTCGATTGAAGACAGTATTCACGATGGATAGAAAATGTTCTTGAATTTTTTCAGAAATCAGAAAGTTCCGAGTTTCATTGCAGCAACAGTGTCGAAAAAACGGCTAGAAGCGAGGCATAATTGGCCTTATATGTAGAGCATGGAACCCGCCACGCCCACTTCCCCATCGGCTACCGATATTGAGACATTTTCATTTTCCAACAATTGTCTCTATAAAATTGGGCTGCTACCCTTTTTTACTCATACAGCGCGCATCAAAAGCATAGGAAAGTGTTTAATTTTGAGCTTCGCCTCGAGTTCGACCTTGGAATTCGAATTCGATTTCAAATTCGGATTCTGCGAGCCAACTCCAAATTAGGATTCTGAGAGCCAAACTTGAATTTGACGATTGACGAACTTTTCAGTGCTGGCCCTACGGCCAAGTGCGATATACCGATCGAGAAGCTATTAAACGCTGCCTTCTTCTTGAGCCAAGGCCGGCTCATTTGCGAAATTTATGCTACAATTCAGTGGTAATGTCGAGTACTGGGCATCTTTGGGTGCTTCTGTTTACCTTGAGGTAAGCCACCAAACCTTCCAGAGTTGACAGGATATTTGAGCTACCTCAGTACTAGATGAAAGCGTTCGGCGGAAAATTTCGACGGAGCGTAAGTATTGATTTTCAGGGGATTCTGTGATTTTGGAACTATGGTCTTTTCTGGCTTATCCGAGGGGGTTCGGCCTTGAAACGTCAAAGTTGGGTATAAAATAGTGGCGAATTTTCCATTTAATAGTATTCTCTCGTCACTTATCGGTAGCTTTCCTTAGAAAGATTTTTGCAATTTTTATCGATTTTTGAAAAAATAAAGATCAATATTTGAGGAAAAAATACTGATGAGTAGGGATTTGGCCATTATACGTAATTTCAGAGTTTCGAGACCAAAACTCCTCTGCGAAGCCAAAAAAGACCATAGTTGCCAGATCACAAAATTCGCTAAAAATCAATATTTACGCTCCGTTGAAAATTTCTGCTAACGCCATCATCTATTAAGTTGATGCAAAAGTTTCCGGACTTTTCACGACTTTGAATAAAAACATTTATTTCAAAAACAAACAAGGCTCACCCAAGAAAACAATGTTCATCACATTCAAGGATCCTTCGCCACCGATTGGGCAGATCATGAATTCCCGAACTCTGGCTGCTTCGAGTCGAAGTATTCTTCTACCTAGGGAGTGACCAGACCTGTCTGCCAGAACTACGCATGTAGTCATGTTTTTCGAATCGACCACCTTCCGGGTACTTGTAAAACCTATTTTAGCTGCCCGAGTCATGATAAAATTTTCAGCATTTTTTATAAAAATTTTTTTGCCCAAGCTTCTCTCAAAGGGGATATTTGAGTCGCTGAACGCGAGTATGAGTCACGTTTTCGATAATTCGAACGATAAAGACAGTTTACGGCAGATAAATTTTATTTTAACTTTAGAGCTCGCAACTCATACGCCCATAATTTTTCTTTCACTATTTCTCAGGCAGCTAGGATAGAGTTTTATGACTACCCGGAGGGAGTCGATCAAGAAAAACTTGGTCTCATAGATAGTTCTGGCGACCAGGTCTGGTCATTCCCTTGTAACGCCATTTTGACTTCGTCATCGTTAGTGAACTGTTTTCCATCCAGGAAGTGCTGCACCGAGCTGAACAGATGGTTGTCGGAAGGGGCAGGATCTGGGCTATATGGAGGTGAGGAAGAATTTCCCAGCTCAGGTCCAGCAGTTTCTGTCGGGTTATCCAAGATACGTGTTGCCGAGCGTTGTCGTGAAGAAGGCGGGAAAGATCTCGGATAGCGATCAGAAACTGCTAGAACTGGGCTGGGAAGTTCTTCTTCACCCTCCATACTCAAACAGAGCTTGCACCTACCGACTACCATTTGTTCCGCTCGATGCAGCACTTCTTGGATGGAATCAGTTCACTGACGATGACGAAGTCAAAATGGCCCTAGGAGAATACCTCGACACGAAATAGCCAGAGTTCTGCGCTTCGAGAATTCATGATCTGCCCAATAGGTGGCGAAGCATCGATCTTTCAATGTGATGGAAATTGTTTTGTTGGGTGAGCCTTGTTTGTTTCTGAAATGAATGTTTTTTATTAAAAAGTCGTGAAAAGTCTGGAAATTTATGCATCTACCTAATAGATGATATCGTTGGCAGAAATTTTCAATAGAGCGTAATTATTGATTTTCAGCGGATTTTGCAGCTATGGTCTTTTCTGGCTAATCCGAGAAGGTTCGGTCTCGAAACTTCAAAATTAGGTATAAAATAATTGCGAAGTTCCCACTTAATATTATTTCTCGTCATTTATCGATAGTTTTTTTTGAAAACTCGATTTTTGCCATTTTTATCGATTTTCAAAAAAACGATCGATAACTGAGGAAAAATAATGATGAGTAGGGTCCTGCCATTAATAATAAATTTCAAAGTTTTGAGGCCAAAACTTACCGGATAAGCCGAAGTTTCCAGATCACAAAATCCGCTAATAATCAATAATTACGCCCTATAGAAAATTTCTGCTTACGCTATCATCTACTAGGTTGATGCAGAAGTTTCCGGCCTTTCTACGACTTTGGATAGAAACATTTATTTCAGAAACAAACAAGGCTCACAAACAAAACAATTTCCATCACATTGAAAGATCGATGCTTCGCCACCTATTGGGCAGATCTTGAATTCTCGAAGCGCAGAACTCTGGCTATTTCGTGTCGAGGTATTCTCCTAGGGCCATTTTGACTTCGTCATCGTTAGTGAACTGTTTCCCATCGAGGAAGTGCTGCATCGAGCGGAACAGATCTTAGTCGGAAGGGGCAAGATCTGGGCTATATGGAGGAGTGAAGAAGAACTTCCAACCTGAGTCCAGCAGTTTCGGTTGAACTCTGTTCGCCTTCTTCACGACAATGCTCGGTCCCACGTATCTGGGATAACCCGACAGAAACTGCTGGGCCTGGGAAGTTCTTCCCTCACCCTTCATATAGCCCAGATCTTGCCCCTTCCGACTACTATCTGTCCAGCTCGATGCAGCACTTCCTGGATGGAAAACGGTTTACCAACGATGACGAAGTCAAAACGGCCTTAGAAGAATACTTCGACTCGAAACAGCCAGAGTTCTATGGGTCGAATTCATGATCTGCCCAATCGGTGGCGAAGGATCCTTTGAATGTGATGGAAATTTATTTGTTTTGTGAGCCTTGTTTGTTTCTGAAATAAATGTTTATTCAAAGTCGTGAAAACTGCGGAATTTTATGCATCAACCTAATAGATGATGGCGTTAGCAGAAATTTTCAATAGAGTGTAATTATTGATTTATAGCGGATACTGTGATCTGGCAACTTCGGTCTTTTTTGGCTTATCCGCAAAGTTTTGGCCTCAAAACCTTGAAATTAAGTATAATGGCCAGGTCCCTACTCATCAAAAATTTTTCCTCACTTATTGATAGTTTTTTTTTTCGAAACCCGATAAAATGGCAGAAATCAAGTTTACAGAAAAAAACTATTGATAATTGACGAAAAAACTATCAAGAGGGAACTTCGCCTTTATTTTATATTTAACTTTGAGGTTTCAAGGCCAAACCCTCCCAGATAAGCCAAGAAACACCATAGTTGCAAAATAACAGAATGCGCTGAGATTCAGTACTTACGCTCCGTCGAAATTTTTCGCAAACACTTTCATCTAGTTCTGAGGTAGCTCAAATATCCTGTCAACTCTGGCAGGTTTGGTGGTTTACCTCAAGGTAAATAGAAGCACCCAAAGATGCTCAGTACTGGAGATTACCACTGAATTATAGCTTGTGTTTCGCAAATCAGCCGGATTTGACCCAAGTAGGAGGCAGCGCTAGATAAATAGAAATTTGCTCCTCCAAATTGTATATCGCACATTGCCGAAGAATCAACGCGGGAAGGTTCGAAAATTGTCAAAAATGAATGGCGGGAAACTTCCCCTCCAACGTAATATTTAGTTTTGACATGCGCCGTATCTTTGCCCTATTTTCTACACATTAAGCACAAAATAGTGGCGTATTTCGAATTGGTTCGAAAATTATGTCTTCCGCCGTAAGCAAATGTCTTTTCAGTTCCACCTGTCCGGTCAGAAAATGCTGCATATCGTAAACCAAGCACGACGGTTAAAAGAAATGGTTTTTCGGCGTTAACTAAAGCGTTTGGTAAATGAATTTCTTCCATTTTTTTCATTTGTTTTTTTTTACTAAAATTATGGCCATAAGTGTTTGTATGTGTTCCATTGAGAATGATGATTGTGATGTTGTGATATCTTCCAGAATTTTTATATCACTGTATAGTGCGAAATGATAATGTATAGTAACATGGTTGCTGATGTTTTATTCTGAGCTGGTAATAAGAATAATATATATTTAATAGGTGTGCTCGATAATTTCTATCATTATTTTTCTCTTTTGTATTGATTTTTTCTGTATTTTCCTGGTAAAAAACCGTCATTGAGTCTAATTTTCGCAGTGCGGCGTAACTATTGAGATTACGGGCTCTGAAGGAGCATTATCAGAGATTGACCCTAAAGTCTTATCTAGAACAACGGCATTGTTCCCGCGATTCTGCCCAGTGTAAATATATCTGTAGCTGTGCCTTTTTGTCTCGTCATCATCGTCACCCTAGCTGTGTGTATTATGGATTTTCGTGAAGAAAAGGCAGTCTCATAGAGTGATATTTGCTGTCAATCAATAAAATTTCATAATTCAGCCTTAGTGTGTGATTAAATGGAATTTGAGAGATTCTAGAGGATACTGTGGGATTTTTCCCGATCGAAATTGAATGTACTGTGCTTCTCTGGGCCAAATTACGGTCCGCAATTGCGTATCGGCACTCTTTGCGGCCGCACGCTCCCAAGTCGGTAGAGTTTCCAGCGCAGCAGCCACCCATCTGTTCACTCTAGGTGGGTTTTAGAAACTGGAAACAAAACAAAGTTGGAGAAGACTGTATAAAAAAGCCACATCGAGTCGGCTTTGGCGCTGGAAACTCGACCGAGTCGAGCGCGTGCGGCCGCAAAGCGTGTCAAGTCGCAATTGCGGACCGGAATTTGACCCAGAGAAGCAAAGTACTAAGACCGTGTCCGTTAGTCGCGATTAGGTGCGAGCGGTGGTGCGCTGCGCAAGGCAAGTCATCCTGGCGCCTGCCTTCCTCAGAAAATTACGGATGCGCTCCGCGACGCGACCGCTCGCGCTGCCCGCAAATAGGCTGTCACTTTTTGACATGACTGAAGTGTGGTTTTCATCAGGTTGTCACTCTAGTTCCGGGAGTTGGTCGACACTTGCCCGAAAAAAAATCTGTGAGAAAAAACAGGTCAGTCTTGGAAATTTTAACACCTCGAGCCGACCAGAAGAGGAATCGGAGCCGAACAGGGTTCGGCTCGTCCTCTTACATCCGGCTATTCCACAACTATGAGTGAAGATTGTTCGGGCAGACAACGTTTTCCAACGTGGCTCTCTACGTACCTTTCTATCGATTTTTTTTTGAATGAGACCTTTCAAAAGATCCAGTAAATGTTCTGATATAAGATTTTTCAACAAAAAAAAATTGCAGAAAAACTTGTTTTCGGAAAATCGGGCAATTTAAGGAGATCGAACATTGGAATGTCGTCAAGTGGAGTTGATCGAACATGCGAAAAATCAAATGATTGATTAGTCTGAAGGCTTCGGATATACGAATAAGTTGAAGATTCAGGCATTCGTGTGAAGTCATTATTGACTGACGTTATTCGAATATCAGGTCGTGAGAAAAATGGTTAGAATAATTTTGAGTGCCATTCGAAAACTGATCGAATATTCGCTTGGATCGAATAATGATTCCTTTTCTCCTATCGATTTCATTCATTTGAGGAGGCTAATTCCCTTCCCACTCTTTCCAGCTGTAGTTTTTGATGTATCACATCATTCGGAAAATTGAAAAAAAAATCAAGAACTTGAATTTTATTGATATACAATTGCTTCGCAGTCCGAATTTTAAATTTTGAGGAATTCCGGAAAATGTTGAAAGACGTAAAGTTCACGTAACAGATTTAGTCTGATGAATGAACTGGGCTGCGACGGTAAATCACCGCGCGCGAATCGAAACTGTGTTGGCCAGTGAGGCTCCCCAACACCTCACGACCAGCCGCCTGGTCCATGCGTCAGACCTAATCGAATGCGGAAACCATAAAGTAGCGTCGAAAATCCTAGTCCAGCGCGGAGCGGCTACGATGGCTCGCCTTCAACATCTCTCGATAACATCGGTCGAGCGTCGAGTCAAAGCCGCAACGCCCGCAAGTAGAATTTTGGCGTTTAATATACAGGCCTTTCACCAAATCTTGTCGAATGAGTGGACGAGACGCGATCATTTGCGGCGGCCGCGCAGCGTTCGCGACACCACCGGAGGTAGTTTCATTCAATAGCGAGCAACGATCTACTGCAGTGGCCCCGTCCATTAACTGGGCTATTTTTTAAGACAGTGTCCACGATAAATTTTGTCTACGGTTTTTTTCTTTGCCAGAAATCGAAAGGCCTGGGCCTCATTGGAGCGATAGGGTCGAAAGAACAAACAATAAACGAGCCCGAAAGAGCCCTTATCGGCTCCCAAATCCGCTCGCGCTAGACCTTTCCAATCAATCGATACGTATCTGATACACGCGATGAAACGTCAAGCGCGGGCGGACTTCGGAGCCGATAAGGGCTCTTTCGGGCTCGTTTTTGTTCGTTCTTTCGACCCTATCCCTCCAACCAAACCCAGATCTTTCGATTTCCGGCGAAAAAAACGAAGACGAAGTAGTGGACACCGCCTTCAAAGGCAGTGTTTATGATAAGAACCGTATTAATAAGGTCAACTTCTGAGTATTTCTGAATCAATGTTTGTAGCTGCTATGTAGATCATCAAGTCGGGTTACGAAGTTTCCTTACTAGGAGGATCGGGGCATTCACTGGGGATTAAGCAATTCTTAGGGTGTTCGGAAGAAACAAAATATCAGATTTCGCTCAGAACTTATTTCTACGGTCACTCTGAAACCTGAACACGGGTTTGATGTCCATCTGTCGATTTTCGAAAACCTGCGACAGTTTTGGTTCAAAGTCGGTTAATTTTCGAGCAAAAATGCGACTTTTGGAGATTTTCAGAACGCAACGACAGGTTTTCTTGGAACTTCTCTGTCGCGGTTATTAGGGGTGCTCATCACGCTTCTGAGGTTCGTCCATCGATTTTTTATGGATTACGGCAGGTTACGGTGGAGATACTGGTCTAACAATAAGTCTCAGATCTAGCTTGAAACCTTTCATTTGGAGTTATATGAGGGTGCTGAACACGAATTTGAGGTTCACTTATCGATTTTCGAAATACTAAGGTAGGTCTCGCCAGGTAAATGGCGTTACATCTACGTAGCCAGTTAGTTGATCGACCCCCGATTCGTATTCGGCACACCGAACGACTACCAGACAACTCTTGAAAAAAAGAAAAAAATCAAAGAGGAAATACAGAAAGAGATCTTCTTAAATAATTTATTAGATGAAAGATGGATTATTGTACGACTGAAAGCTCGAAGAGACGGGCTGGGAATGATGAGTCTACAGCATAACACCTAATACTACAAGTACCCGAGGCGAGATCACAAGAACAAGTCCAACTTCTAGGACTCAGCAGCCATACTCTCCCTCGAGATTGCTGACAACGACCGATCAAGAACCCGTTTGGCAGACCCGACTTTCCTCAGCACACCCGAAGTTGATCCCTAAAGACGAAAAAGGTAGTGGAAACGAATACAGCAAAAATTATATGTGATGAAAAAAGAAAACAGTCCATACCCGTTCCTTGGGGAAACTCAGTCGCTTATAGATGAGCTTCCATAAAGGAATGCCATCGTCCGCATTCGCATCAAGTATCGGACACCACCTCTGATGGGATTTTACCGGATCGAATACAATATTCCTATAATTTAAAAAAAGCAATTTAGACACAAGGACCGTGACATTGCATACCCCCACAGGGCCTCGAGTCTCAGGCCGTACTACAAATATCCTAATACTTTGTCTACAGTCACATTACCGGGCCATATTAGAGCCAGGTAAAAAGCCCCATATCTCATTTTTTCAAACAGGGCAGATATCAGAGCGTTCAAATTGCAGCCACAGCAAAGCTGATTCACTACGAAAGAACAAACAGCTAATAATTATCTGAAATCCCATGTCTTCATAGCTCCTAGCACTGCCCCCAGAGAACATCCATCTGATATGAAAGAACGAACAATGTATAGTCATCAAAGCTCCAAACATAATTGCTCCAAGTTTAAAGAACATCCAAGTGACATGTAATTACTATCGTTATCGCCGATCTCAAGTTTATCCGGTTTCCAACTAACATTCTAGAGAACTGCAAATAAAAAATGGCGATAGCACTTTGAGGTCATCTCTAGCGATAAGTTTCCGCACCCGCCCTTACAATCACATTGTGCGCCTACCATAGAAGGACCTGTACCTCATGGCTGGAATGCATGAACGCATTGGGTCCCGGCAGGATTTGGTTTGGCTAGCTGCCCCAGTTGGGACCAAACCTAACCAAATCACCACCTCGGAGGTGCGGTAACATGGGACCCAGGCGTAGCCCAGTAATTGACCAAACCTAGCGATGAATCGCTGGTTTGCAAACGTTTTCAACAAAACTCTGCTGGGACCCCCGGTACAGCATTCATGAATCCCAGCCCATATTATAGTAGAGGAGGTCAGCAAAGCTGTTGCGAACATGAGATTGAACAAGGTCATTGGTCCATCACGCAATATTCATCGTGAATTGGCTGGCACCACCTGGGGCAGCACGAAGGAAGTGCTACGTACGGCATATAGAGCCATGGTGCAGCCGGCCTTGGAATATGGTGCCCCCATTTGGACCAGGCATCTCTCTGAAACCTCTTGGAGGAGCAGATTGCAGAGTGCACAGAATACTGCTCCCAGGCTTGTAACAGGATTTCACAGATCAACACCTATTCAGCATCTTCATCAGGGAACCGGTCAACTCCTCGTGAAGCAGCACTGCTTACTTCAGTTTCAGCAATACCTAATAGGCATCTTCAAGAGCCCGACCCATCCAAATCACCCTCTTCTGTCGTCCGGCCCCCATCCAAGAAACATACGCATGCCGCTCTATGCTACCGTCTGCAGTCGATCAACAACGTTGGGCTACATCTGAGCTCTCGCACACAAGACTCCAGATGACTGAGCATACGCGCTTCGTGGCAGAATACTTGTCTGCCGCTCAGCCCAATCCCATATATGGCGGTGTGCACCCACGAGTCGACGGCAGCGAAGCCGATCTCGAGACGCACCCGAACGATCCTCGCAGGTCTGCGATGCGGTCACTTTACCTTCCTCGAGGCCTACGCTCATCGGATTGACCAGTTAGTCCCCGATTAATGCCCCGAATTTCACTGTGTTTGACCATGATTCGCTGCATCTATGTTCATGTCCGGCAAGACCTACAACCCTGTCTGCTCAAAATTTATGGTACAAGCCGTGTGAGGTTGCCGGCTTCCTACGCCTCTGATGCGATGTTCTATCATGGCTGACAAGAAGAAGAGGTCCGGATGATCTACTCGCTGAGGTCTGAATGCTGTAAGGCAGATTTGGATCTGAATAGGTAGTCGTTCTTCAACCGGATAATGACTGGAGGCAAAAAAAACGGATATTTGGTAGAGTGAAGTCACCGTTCCAGTCGGTAACGGGGATGTAGATGTCGCTGACTGTTCCTCGTATAGGCGCATCCGTTTACTCTGCTATCTATGACGATCTTCGAGCGTGTTCTGGACAACCAGTTGAGAAACACTATCGCGGCGACAGCACAACTGATGCTGGCATGTCAAAGAATGTGGAACTATCGACGCAATCATGCAACGAGGCTGTTGATTGAGAAGCACCGGGAGAATAGCCAAAGCATCCACACAGCGTTCCCCGATCTCGTAAAAGCCTTCGATCGCGTCTCGCATAGCCTTGTATGGATTACGTTGAGATCACATCGGGTGCCAGAAGAGTACATGCGGTGGGTGAGACTTTTGTATACGAATCCGACTAGTGTTGTAAGATGCTCGGCCGAAAACAGCGGCCCCATTCCTGTGATGTTAGCCGCCGAGACACGAGCAGAGTTGCAAGTGCAACCATGGTAGCGCAGTCTGCAGCACTTCGGGATTTGCCTCAGCATCGCGAAAGTAGAGTGCATGGAATGCGGAGGGAACGATTAATATTGATGGCATCAACCTCACTGAAGTGGAAAGCTTCAAGTACCTCGGTTCAAAGATCACTTGTGCTGGCGACGTACTACGAGATGCTCGTAGTCGCGCGAATAGCCTGAATGAAGTGGAGAGCCATAACGGGCGTGATGTGAGACGAGAAAATCCCAATCCGTCTCAAATCGAAGATCTACAGAACGGTAGTCAGTCCTCTATGCCACTGAGCGCTGCCTAGCTACCAGGACTGTCGAACAAACAATACAAGCGAAGGGAACGCGGATGCTGGAGTGTTCAATGGGGTCATTTTGAATGACAGGTCAACAAATGGCGTTTTGAGTTCTACATCTGAACTCGTTCCAATCTCTGGAAAGATGAGGGAATCCCGACTCATATGGTATGGCCACGTACAGCGAAGAGACGAGGGATCGGTAGCCAAGAAAGCACTAAACATGAGAGTGACAGGAGTGAGACCACGCTGTAGACCAAGGACTCGCTGGCTTGATCGAGTAAAAGCTGACATGGCTGAAGCGCGTCTTACTGTGAGGGATGCAGCCGACAGAAACAAATGAGGGAGGAAAATCCGACAAGGGGGCCTGCGAACTCGTGGCACTAACGCTAGGTAAACGAAGACGAAGAGTCTAAAAAACTGCATACGCATTCGCAATAGCGAACGTAGTGAAAAATGATCAAAAGGAATCCATCGAGACTCCGGATCAGGGCTATGGGGAGATCTCGTTCAAGATTTTCCAAAATAAAATGCTGATAATGCTGCAAACGGAAAGGGACTGAAAATGCCGGGCTCAGAGAAGCAGAGTGCTATGGATTATGGCCTGAATCCTTCATGAGAGGTGTCCCTTCTCGCTCGAAGTGGCTCACTCTTCTGAGCCCCCGTCAAGAAGAGACACAGCCATGTCAAAGGCACGTCATGGGCGACATCATTAACCGGATGGTACTACTTTCTTCCGTTTCCATGCCGGTGAAAACTGAGAAGAAATGTAACTGAAGCAGCACTCACTCAAGCACATAACTCCTTGCACAGTAGTCGCAAACAGCTACAAAATGCTCGCTTCCTGCTATTTTTTCGGTCTCTATTGACCAACCCAGCGACGCTCCTAGCACAGTTTCTCGTTGTGATAAAGAGCACTTCGTCTCTTCAACATTCCACGCTACATCTTCGGGAGTGAGCTGTAAGACGAATACTAGACACGAAAAGATCAATATCAGACAGGAAGCGTTAGACAGCTGAAGAATACCATATTCATCTTTAATCCTTCCCTATTATACGAAGAAACCCTTGGCTGAACAATATCCTTCAGGAAATTCTCGTCCACGTCCTGCTTCAACACAAGTGGCTTCGACCTGTATATGCAGGTGAGCACATGTGAGCTAACAATCTGTTCACGAACTCGCCTAAAACAAAAAACTACTTATACCGACAACCAAAAACACATAACTTACAATTATACAGTCCTCACCTCATGCACTTACTGTACACGCTGATATCGACCTCGGTGATTTTGGGTAAAGATGTGCACAGAAACTGTTTGCAGGCGGTGCACTGCACCCTATCGCGACCTTTGCATTCCCAGCCATGAACAGCCAGCTCACGTGGACTCACTTCGTTTCCAGCCCAAAACTCGAACTGCAATATGAACGCAAAAAAATCCATCCGTGGGTTCAGACGTGCACGAAATTGAGTTGTAAAGTGCCACAAAGACGAAGAAAGAATGCTATGAAAGTATAGCATACCTTGTAGGACCTGATGAGTTTCTTGTAAGTTGAGAACGACTCGAAGCTTGACTTGGATCTATAAGAGCATATCGTAAGTATATTCGAAAATTTGTTGAAGCCTAGCAACACTGAAGATTTTAATCTATTCCCATGCTGGTTGCGCCATTTGTGCTAGATGACCTTGTTGTCGCTCATGGCAGCGACAAAGTAAACCAAAGACCTAGAATGTTGAGTTTAGCTTTGACTGCAGCTTGCTTAGGATCCGTGTTCTTGTGGGAGCGATGTGCTGCCAGACCGGACCAACATACTCCAAAGTAGGTTGTAGGATACCCTAATTCACCTTCTTGACTTGATCGGCTGGCTTCCGCCTGACGCGGTCATTCCGCGTCTTCGCCGAGGTATACCGTCCTAGTAGTCAGCCGTGACCATTTTTCCTTTTTAACCACATCCATCCAGGACTTTCGCCTACGCCCAAGTGGCCATTTCCAGACACAATTTGGAAGCATTCTTAGAGCGTGTTGTATGAGACGATCCGGCGTTCTTCTTAGTATATACCCGAGCAGTCGAAGTCGACTTTCCATTGCTGCTTGAGATGGCGCTGGGAGATGCTGGGACCTCCCTCGTGTCAAGCGTTCTGGCTGCCTTATCAAAATATGCCCAAACAGTCGGAGTCGACCGTGCTGGCGCCTCCCTGCGTCAAGCCTCGATGTGAGGCGTCGATTTCCTTGTAAAGATCTTCGTTATGGCACATCCGCGGCCAGAAATAACCGAGCAAACGTCTAAACAGCTTCCTCTCCATGCAATCCAACCTTTCACTCTGCGTCTTCGGTGCTGCCCACGTCTCCGAACCGTACATCATGATGTGGCGAATAGCGAATATGTAGGCACTCAACTTGACTTCCTTCGCGATGGGGTTAGACCACAAACACTTAGAGAATTGAATGCAGTTGTAGCTTTCGCACATCGTTGTTGAATATCTGCTGCATAACTACCATCCTTCTACAAAATCAACCCACCTAACAGAAATTATCCACAAGCTCGATACGTTGCCCGTCCACACAAACTCCCGTTGAAGGCCTCCGACAGACGCACATCTGCTTGCATTTGTCGAGACGAAGTCCATGGGCTGCGGCATACTTGGAAAGAGGTTCACTATCCTTCGCCGATAGGATACCATAATAAAAGCTAAAAATGGCCTCTCAACTGCTTCCTCAACACGTTCCTCCCGAGGCTCTTGCTGCGTTGAGTTCCTCCCCTACTACGGTTCTATTCTTTACTCCGCACAATATTCATGTGGACTTTAGCGATTAGTCCAAAATAGCACCTTAGGAAGCAAACTAGGAGCATATTCCACGGACGCCATAAAATTCAATATGAAGAGGCGGAAAGACCTAAAAGTTCTCTAATTTTTCGCTCAGCCGAAAAAAAAACTATACCTTTTGGCAGATGAAGGTGATGATATCGCGTTTAATAATGAGGACAACCTTTCGCAAGCTTTCCGCTTCATTTCGCGAATCGTCTCCAGCGGAATTTGGGCCGCTGAGTCACTGACTGGCTCTTCTGAGCTCATCCTAAACAATTCCACAACTTAGTATGAATCATTTTTCGGAACTGTGTTTAAAATCAGCTCTAAAACATGGAGAGAACTCGAATAAGGCCGTCAGGTGTGCATACGACGTGCAATATTTTTAACTGCCCTATGCAAATAGCTTGAATCCGCACTTCACCAGCCTACTAAGGCTGGTGCATGGCTGTATCCTCTGTTTCAGAGCCTATTTTACTCTGTTCCTTCGCGCGCTTGCGCGGAGCGAGGGGAGAGACAGCGAGAAAGTGTGGGGGCGAAGGGGACGCAGCATAAGCACGCAGACTCACGCGAAAAAGGATAAAAAATTTCGCTCCGAACTGAGGATATGCGAACCTTCCTCAGGCTATCAAACTACATGTTTCCGTTTACAGAGGACTACGGTGTTCGGCTGGATTTTTCTCTGTGCTTCAGTTACCTTTGTGTTAGCTACATCTTCTGTAAAAATCGAAACTCCCATCACTCATGACGCGTGCGGTGTTGTTTCCGCTCTCTCACAGTCTATAACCTTCGCTACGCATCCGCGCGCGTAAGAACCATGGGGTGCGGGAAAGGTGGTACGCGGCGCGAGGCGAGGACAAGCGACGCGTGTTGCGTCGTGGCGTAGCACCGTGGAGTCAACCGCAACGCACACTCCAAGCCGCGCGCGGCATACCACCTGGCCTCACAAAACTCTGAATCTCATCGGTCAACGCTAGCAGTGCGATGATTATTTCCATCTACGGTGAGAAAGCAGAGGCGAAATGGAAATTTTAGGGGTTGTCAAAGGTCCTCTATCGATTGAACCCTTTTCCAAAGTCTTTTATTGAGTTTTGCGAAGAATCAATAAAATCGATAAATTCAGAAAATCGATAAAATTCCACGGCAGTGATTTCTATTGATAGAGGATTTTCAAACACTCCTAACGATGAAGTTTGACCACTGATTTTCTTCGATAAAGTGAAATACCATCACACTGACAGCGTTGACCGATGAGATTCAGAGGTTTGTCCTAGCCTCCAACCTATGCTCACTTTAAAAATCACAGCGTGTTTGAAGAATGGAGCTCGCGGTGGTATCGCAGCGGGGGGGGCACTGTGGTATCGCACTTGGCCACGCCCATTCTTTCGTGCCCCATTGACTCTCCTGATTTTGTCAGGGGAGGGAAACCCTGGGTGGGTGCTCAAATATAGTGCGGAACTGTAACATGGGCGTGGCCAAGTGCATCGTGCCCTCCCCCCCCCCCCCATCCCACATAGCACCATTTTTGAGTGTTTCAAACTTTTTCTCGGATTTTACTCGAAACTTGTATGGAGGGGTAATCTTGGATGGTGAACGCGAATCTGGAGTCTGTTTGTCAAAATTCTGAGGTTTACTGTAGATTACGGTAGGTGCCGTGTCGTTCAAGGAGCAAAACCTGCCTTAGTATTTTGAATTTTCGCCCCTAATCCATGTTTCAGACCCATGAATTTGATTTTTTCACTCAAAATGTTGCTCAAAGCTGGTATTTAGGGTAGTGAGCACGAATATGAGCTCCTTTTTAGGTTTGTCGATATATTGTGATGGTAAATAAGGTAATCTGATCAAAGTATTCTATTTGACTGGAACGTTGGTTTCTCTGAGTTTTGGCCTAGAAATGGCCGCGAAACGCGTGCTTGCCGCGTAATAGCCGAGAAAGAGCCGCTAAATAATGCTCGCGGCAAAATAGCCGCCAAACAATCTCCGCCGCGAAATAGCCGAGAAATAATGCTCTCCAGGTAGATATACGGAGCATTCCAGAGGCATGATTGAGAAGTCAGCACCTCCGTCGGTTCAATAACCCAGTTTTGAGGTACTTGGACCTCGTTCAGCCTCTGGAGGCCCCGCCCAACCGCCTGCGGCTCCAGATGGTGGCTCGGCGAGCCGGCGAAGGTTGCGCCATGGTAAATTTTGTTTACTTCTGAAAATTTTCCGGTTATATCTCGGCTACTTCTTGTCCGTTCCGTGAGAAGCCGAGAAATAGCCGCAAAATAGCCCACCAGGAGCCGCTGCGGAGTCTGGTGGGCTATTTTACGGCTAGTTCGCGGCCGAAACTCTCAGAGTTAGCGCTCCGAGGACTGTTTACCCCACTCGACGAAGTTCGGGTAGAATTTTTTCGAGCACTGGAGTTCAAAGAGCCACTTTCAAAAGATCCAGAAAAGTTCAAATACAGCTTTTCCGAAATTTCCGAGTAAACGACTAAGTTCAAATAAGGCCTTCAAACTTATTTGTTTAGTTCTCCGAAAATAGGAGAATGAATTTGACCCATCAATAATTCTAATGAATGAATTTGAAAACCTACCCTTTATTCGATTCCATTGAAATATGGGATTTTTTTTCCCGATGATCATAGTAAATATTCGATTTATTTCCGGATAGTTCATGAACATTTTTGACTTTTTTAGGTAACTGAAAATGGCCCGGATTCGACCAAATATTCGAAAGACGAATGCATTAATCTATCGAATGGATCAAATATTGGAAAAAGTTCGAAATTTCTATTTAAATAAAATATTATTAGACTTTTATTTGATTCGTTCCCAACACTAATGCCGGCATATTTTAGTGATTCACATTCGATATTTTCATTTATGTACTTATCTCTGTTATCGATAAGCAAAAAAAAGGATAAAAATAAACGATTTAAATAAATAATCGGAAAAAAGGGGAGTATGGCTGTTTGATTCCGATCAACCCCTCTACTCACTTTTTCTTTTGAAATGTACCAAGTGAAAGAATGAATGAATCAATTATAACTCTAGGATGATCAAAAAATTGAGGGCGGTCAAATTTACTTGCAAAAAAAAAACAAAACCTTCGAAACTTGAAGGTGGGAGACTTCGCTGAGCGCGGCGGTCCCGGCACGAGTTAGCTAGGATTACGATGGAATTGGCACCGCCCCGCCCGAGGACCAGCCGGTCAGTCGATAATGTCGATCGATAACGGGTGGTGTCTCGTGAGTTCGACAATGGCGGCCGGAAACCTTGAAATCCTTTTCGTTTTTTATTATATGCGAAATTTAATGTAGTTTATCTGTTTTGAGTTGTGATCTGGGCTCTTAAATATTTAAAAAAATCAATTGAAATCCATTTCATGCTGTTCATCTGCGCTGGTATTGATCGGTCACGGTTTTTATTGCCAGCTGGGACAGCATTGCCGTCTCCTCATCGCGATTCGTGTTCTCTGCCGTCCGTGTTCGTTCCTAGACGGTGTTTTTCGATTCAAAATCAGAGTGAAACTCGTCGAAATCATCTTTTCGATGTTTGTATAGTGTAGTGGTGCATTTCCGAGATTCATTCATTTTGACGGTTGTTTCTTTGTGAAACGGCGGTTAGCATTTCAGTGTTATCAACGTTTCTGTTGATAGAGCAATTCGTGCTAAGAAAATGTCGTGCAGTAGCGATGAACAATCGGATAAGGAGGTGAGATAAGCCTTTAAGAAAAATCAAAGTTAATAAAAAAAGTTTACCATTTTCATTGAGTTTTTCAGTGTCCGCTTTGTATGGAGCCGCTCGAAATCGATGATTTAGATTTCTACCCGTGTAAATGTGAATATCAGGTTTGTCAATATGGTTTTCCTTTTCATTTCGTTGCGTGCCGCGGGCGACTCGTTGGCGCGACTTGTTTTTTTTTCTTATGTCGGTGATCAATCAATAGTATTTCGGCCAGGGATACCTGCCCCTAATGGATTTTGTAAGGAAACACCTTAGTCACTGCACCTTGGCGGCATTCGATTCGCTTTGCGGTGTGAGAATTGATTTGATGGGGCAACTGGGTCAGATTGATCTACTAGCAAAGAAGTTTTTTTAGTGGTAAGCGCATCGGCGAATGCGACTAGTATTGTTAGTATTCCTTGTGGTGCAGTGCTAAAACTGCGCAATATCCCGCTCCGAGCTGCAGGTTCCTAAAAGTTACAAGCGTTTTCCAAGCTTTGCGAAAAGGCAGGGGTGCCATCAGACATTTTTTTGAGTGTTTCAAAAATTTTCTCGGATTTTATTCGAAACTCTTGCAGAAATCTTGGGTGGTGAGCACGAATCTGGAGTTCGTTTGTCGAAATTCTGAGGTTTACTGTAGGTTACGGTGAGCAACATGTCGTTTAGGGGCCCGAATCTATCTTAGTGTCTTGAAAATCGACAAATGGACATCAAAATAGTTTTCACCACTCCGAATAATTTCCGTATCCAAATTTTGGGTCTGAGACGCTTTGACCAAATTACCACATACCCACAGTGATCTACCGTGATCTTTCAAAAGTCGGTACTCTTTCGGAACAAACGACCCACTTTGGTGAAAAAGGTTTTCGCATGCAGCTGAAGATCATTTTGTCATGTTTTTGCCTCTAGAAATGTGGTAGCATTGAAAAATGTGTTAAATATATGCAAAGAATGTATAAGAAACATCACGAAAATCCAATTCTTCTAGGTGGGTCGTCTTTCTGAAAGAGTATCCAAAAGTCGATAAACGGTCTTCAGATTCTTGTTTAGCACTCTAAATAATCGATGAAGAAACGTTTTGAGCCATTTCTATCGTAGCGTTCCGGAACTCGTCAAAAGTCGCGTTTTGACCTCACATTTCTTCCGGATTGGAGGCTTTGAACGACTTTAGTCGAAAACATTGGAAAATCGACAGATAAACCCCAGATTCATGATCAGCGCCCCAGTTAACACACCTGTGAGGATTTTTCGTCAAACTTCGAACTTTTTTCTAAAATGTTTCGAGACCCTATAATCGGAATAAATAGGCTCATCGAAAATGAGGTCCGGTCCCGGATTTTCCGAAAACTAATGCGCTTTTTGGAAGGCACAAAAGCAGCTCGGGCGGGATACTGCGCACTTTCACTATGGAGGCCCAAGAGATTATAACAATACATGTCGTTTTTACAGATAGGTTTACCGCCGTAAGCACTTCCCTTGTAAGTCCTATCCGAATTTTTTTCGGAACTTTTTCACTTATATGGCTCTGGTTTTGATTTTCTGATAATCAATTTATTGGATTTAAATCTTTCGTGATGTAAAAAATCTTGAAGGTAGTGTTTCTGATGAATACTTTTCCCGAGTTCTCAGCGAAAATAGCGTGATGCCGTGTAAAACGCACCTGGAATAGCCCTAAACGAATTCTAGAGTCATATGTTTCACTAACCGGCCACTTGTCGAGATCAACAAATTAAACATCAGGGGTCGTATTCGCCATCAACCCGTCGGGGAGTCGAAGGGTAGATGAGGTGAAATTTCAGTACAAAGTGCGCGCTCCACGGCCACCTCTCGCCTCCCTTGGCTTCCCTTGCGACCGCCGGAATTCTTCGAATAGCATGGCTGAAGAATGGCCGCTCCGCGATGGAATATTTATCTTTTCGCAGTGATATCGATACGTCACACAATTTGCATTTCCATCCTACATGGTGTAAGATGGGTTGATCTGCTCCTCTGCCGCGCGCGGTATCATCCCTTCCGCTTCCCTTCGACTACCCTCGGCGGGTTGTTGGCGAATACGACCCCAGAATTGGGAAAAGAAGCGGTTATCAGCGTTAGTAAACATTGTTATCGTTTTCTCGGCGGTCATTTTTTTTTTGTTTGGCTGATTGGCGGCCCTATTTTAGTCCGAAAACGAAGTTTCCAAGTAGGACTTTTGGCTCTATAATAGACGGGGCACTCAAGATTTATCCATAGAAGTGTAGAAAAACTGATGTTACAGTTACGTCCTTGGTTTGCTTCCTCAAGAAGAAAACATTTAAATCTCACTGACGGCTGATGAGGGCGGTCGTGTCGATTAGCGTGCGCCGGCCCGCTAATTGATTTAGGCCGAGAGAAGAGCTCAGCCGATCAGCTCATCATACCGCCGGCCGTTTGTGAAATTTAAACCGTCCGCGCCAGCCACGGGTGAGATTCAAATGTTTCTCCTTGAGGATTCAAGCCTAGTTAGTCTACGGCAACGGAAAAGGCGGTTTTGTGGTTGCGTATTTCCAGTAAGCATACTGTATGTTGCGCCATAGTGGACGGCAAAGTGTTAATTTTCTTTTGATTTTTGAAGAAAATAGATCGGCATAATTGAAAACGTTTTCCCTCACACACATACACAAGCCTTAAGTTTACGATGGATAAAATGTAGGAGTGACGAGAAAAAATAAATGAAAAACTACACAAAAAATGGAAATAACATAAAATTGCAAAATTCATGAGAACACAACTCTGCCGTCGATCATGGCGCATCCTACAGTATGTTTAGTGGAAATACACAAACGCACAATTGTTGGCGTGGACTGTAGATTCTTGTTGCCGTGGGAGTTCCGCTGGAAATACTTCGATTGATAGCATTTTCAATCGGTCGTTTCATTTCTGCTTGGAGTCATGGATGCCTCCCCCCATCTAGAGTAGTGGCGCTTTTCCGTTTGGTCCCAGCTTTTGTGTAATATATGACAAAGTTGGGAAAAATATCGTGAACGCTGCTATTAATGACCGGAATTTACGTTTACAAAACATTTCGGGCTATTCTTTCCGAAATTGTCAAGTTTGTGTCGAAAATTTATCTGAAGGTTCCAATGCCAAGCTTGATCGAGCGGTTTTTTCTGGACGGTGGGGATGAGAAAATGACTTCCCGAGGTACGGTGATCTTGTGCATATTCAGTTGGCAAAAGCATCAGAATTCAGATCATTTGAGTAAAGCGGCTTTGCGTCGCGATACAACGGGTGATGAGGAGGGAGTTTCGGGAGAATTTCGGTTTAACGAAAGAATGTTTGGGATGGGAATCGTCCGAATTTCCCACAAAATTCGGTCACCAGTAGCACTGCAATTTGTGAAAAGCTGGAATTTTCAGTCCAATGTGTATATAGTCATCAAAATTTTGGCTGGATTGGGGCTTTATTTGTGTTGGGTTTTTCGTTTGTCAGTTGATTGTATTATTTGTATGGGACATGGAATGTGCTGGCATGGAATGACATTATCATAGAAGCACATCAGCTGCTGTCGTGGGAATCGATTTGCTTCGCGGGGTACGATTTGCTTCAAAACAAATGTACAGTGCACGTCATGTGCTGTAGCCTGGGTGGAAAGAAGTATTTTTGGCTCAATCGTTTGGGCTCAGAGAAGAATCATGAGGGCTGGGATAGTATTCAATATTTCTTTGATATTCAGCTGAACGATTTGAAATTTTGACGAAATTTTGAAGTACCGAAAAGATCTATTTGAAGACACAGTCCAGCCGGGATGTAGTTCCAATGCACATAAATGGAGTTGTCCTGTTCTTTTTGGTCCGAAATCCTTTTGGGACCACTTCGCTAAAATAGAATAGTTTCATGCTGTGAAGTGCAAAAGATGGGTGAACTACAATTTTGTGTATTGAGACCACAACGTGTCCGGCATTAATGACGAAATTTAAGTTTTTACCATGATTTGAAAGAGACCCAGCTTTATATGAGGCATTCCACGTAAGAATCGAGATAGATTGGTACACAATTTTTTTCGCCGTTTTTATATTTCATATCGCTGGAGCACCCCAAAAAACTGGTGCTCTCTTCTAGAATTCTCTGAAAACTTGAAAAGTTGTGCATTTTCTGAAGATTTTTATCCTTAATGGAAACGATTTCTTCTGATAAAAATTTTTTAGAAGGTGTGATCAATTATGAGGACTCGGTTGGCGTCATCAGAATTTTCAAAGTCGCGCCCTGTGAAGAAAACTTCTTTATTTTCTCTGAGCACAGGTAGAGGATATGCTCAAAAGATGCGCCGTTGTCGTTTTCGCTAATAAAAAATATATACTGTGCTTATCTGGGTCAAATTCCGGTCCGCAATTGCGTCTCGACACGCTTTGCGACCGCGCGCTTTTGAGTCGGAAGAGTTTCCAGCGCCGCAGCTGCCGATCTGTCGACTCCATGTGGGTTTTAAAAACTGGAAACTAAACAAAATTGAAGAAAACTGTCTAAAAAAACCATTTCGAGTCGGCTTTGGAGCTGGAAACTCTATTGAATCGAGCGCGTGCGGCCGCAAAGCGTGTCGAGACGCAATTGCGGACCGGAATTTGACCCAGATAAGCGCAGTAATCAGAAATCGAAAGACACGAACGACCTCATTTTTTTGATCGATTGACACTCGCAGGCGAAAAACTCTTGGGCAAGAGGCCGCTCATGTATTCAATCGCGCAAAAAAAAATGTCAGCTACCGCTGTATCGATTTTTTTCGCGCGTTGGATGCATGAGCGGTCTCTTGCCCGAGGGTTTTTCGCCTGCGAGCGTCAATCGATCAAAAAATGAGGTTTTTTGTGTCTTTCGATTATTGATTTTATATTTTTCTAATGAAACAAAACGACAACGGCGCATCTTTTGAGCATAGTCTCTTTCCGCAGGATCTGTGCTCAGAGAAAATCTTGAAAAATTAATTTTTTACAGGGCGCGATTTCGAAAATTCTGGTAACGTCACACGATTCCCCATAGTTTATCGTCTCGTATGATTTTGTTAAATCAGAAAAACTCGTTTACTTCCAACTTTCGAATTTTATAACTATTTCTGAAAAAAAAATTCAGAAAATTCTAGAAGCGAGCACCTGAGTTTTTTGGGGTGCTCCAGCGACATGAAATAAGAAAATGGCAAAAATTTTTTTGGGTACCAATCTACCTCGATTCTTATGTGGACAGCCTCATACATTGGGTACGACTCAAATTTGGCAGTCTTATATTTGTCAAAACAGTATTGACAAAAACGACTGTGCAAGATAGAAGTTACAATAAAAAGTTTGATACGCTTCAAAAGTGTAAAGAATACAGTAAATTTGGGATCGTAGATTTGCCTGAAATGTCATCAGGTAGGGGGGGGGGGAGTGTGCCAAGACCTTTGCCAAAGAGGTGCTGGACCCTGGCTCGGGGTCCTTACTCTGTCCCAAACGAGATGGCAAGCGAAGAGCCTAAAGAAGCAGCGCTCTTTCTGCGTCTCTGGCATTTTTGGATTACGGTGAGACGTCGCGTACGCAAACACGTAGCATGTCTTACCGTAATCTACAAACATGACGTCGTGCCCTCCGAGCTTATCCATATCCTGAAACACTTTCCCTGCCACGTAAAGAAGAATATCTGTATTTAGAGGATCACGAGCATTTCGAGCGAAAAGAACGCAAAAGAGTAATGAAGTACTGTGCTTATCTGGGGCCAATTCCGGTCCGCAATTGCGTCTCGGCACGCTTTGCGGTCGCTTGCTCCGGAGTCAGAAGAGCTTCCAGCGCCGCAGCCGCCCATCTGCTGACTCTAGATGGGTTTTGGAAACTGGAAACCAAGAAAAATTGAAGAAAATTGAATAAAAAAGCGACATCGAGTCGCCTTTGGTGCTGGAAACCCGACTGACTCGAGCGCGTGCGGCCGCAAAGCGTGTCGAGACGCAATTGCGGACCGGAATTTGACCCAGATAAGCACAGTATATGAAAAAGAAAAGAAATGAGAACGTGAAAACCTCGTTGAATCCTGTTTTTCGATTACGGTAGAAAGTGCTACGTATGCGACGTATTATCGTAATCCAAAAATGTCAGAGACGCAGAAAGAGCTCTGCTTCTCTGGACTCATTGATTGCCATTTCGTTTGGGACAGGATATATCTCCTCCGTGGTCGAACAAAAAGGCCCATTGGGCCGTGCTGAAAGCTGCAAGTAGTTGTTTCATAGTGCCATCCCATTTCATGTTTTTTCTTCTTTTTTTCTCTCAATTTCGCTGTCTGTTTCTATATATCCACATGTGTTTCTGTTTCAGATTTGTAGGTTTTGCTGGCATCGTCTGCTTACGGATGAGAATGGTCTTTGTCCTGCGTGCCGACAGCCGTATCCAGAGGATCCTGTGACTTTCAAGGTAAGGGATTCGAGTGTTTACAAGTATCAGGGCACTGAATGGTCAGAATTTCGTGACTGGACCTAGAAGGTCATTATAGCTGCCAAAATGATTCAATACGAACAGGCTTCATGTTTTGGCCAGACACTCTTCAGAGAGTATCGATAAATGGAATTGTTGACGTGGCGGCAGAATTGATTCAGCGCCGAATGCGCTCAGCCTGCAGTGACAGTCATGAATCAGCTGTTTGCTGAAAAAAAAAACATCATGTGAATGGTAGAGAGGTTTCTGGATCTGGTGTGGACAACATTGGAAGCGTTGGTGTTCGTACAGTGGAAGAGATTCTAGGGGCTGTGTGGAAATTTTGGCCTGTCATGGCACTTTTGCGCTTTTTAAAACAACGGTTCATCGGCTACCGTTTGACAGTTATAGAAACTAGACTACGTGAATTCTTCATTATATGCGGAGATATATAAATGAGAATGCCAAAATTTTGAAATGTTTAGATTTTGTTTCCAATTTTTCGGTTCTGGGCGAGAATTCGTGCCATCCCTACCTAACATTTTCGTTTTAAAGACAAAGTTTTCGTGACTTTCCTTCAAAAACGGTCCAGAGATTACATACTGTTGTTCGCGGAGCCGAATTCCGGTCCGCAGTTGCGGACTAAGACTGTTGCATCACGCGACACGTGATAATCGTGCTGGTAGAAAGTTGAATTGTGCCGAAACCAAGTGGTCCCAGCACGATTATCATCTTGTTGCGTGATGCAGCAGCCGTAGTCTGCAATTGCGGACCGGAATTTGGCTCCGAGAACGACAGTAACTGCGCTTGGCCCAGTCAATGAGTAGCGGTTTTCAGTTTTCGTTTGATAGCAGCGATTTTTTGTGGGGAGTGTTTCTTGATTTCTGTCAAACTGTGCGCTGTTTGTTTATTTTGTTTCTATTGTCGTTATCATGATATGTCTTTTCCTGTCCCTTTTTGGTTATCTTCTACACAAGCAGGGCAGCTGTCAAGGCTTTGGTTCAGTTGACATTTGATTTTATCGGCAAATGTTGAGTTGGTTGACACTAACCAGGGCTGCGACTCAGCGCAGGGGGGGTCGCATAAACTCCGGATCCTAAAAAATAAGAATTCGGGGGGGGGTGTTCTTAAATTCGCTGAGAAAAGAGGAAATTCTGTTTAAACCGCTTGTTAAGCTCGTAGTAGATTATGGTTTGCATATGGTATCATTGGGAAAAGTATCACATTTTAGTCAAAATTTCTATACAGGGGTTATTCGGTGCGCCTAATACAAATTTGATTTGTATTTCTTGAGAGGGAGTCGTAGCTTCGCCGAAAGTGGGCGCAACGGACTGTGAACCCTGATTCAGACATTTCTAAGGGCGCCCTCAGAGAAGTTTTGAGCGAAATCCGAGACTTCAATCTACCGTATAGTCACCGTCATGTACCGTAATCTGTCGAAAATTGACAGACGTCAAAATCGTGTAAAGCACACTAAATAACCCCAACAGAAGACCATTAAGCCAAACATTTTCTTCTCTAGCATTTTTCGGAGCCTAAAGTCGCGTTTGACACTCTGAAATTCCCCTCAGGGTCAGGCGGTGCTGGGAAATTTCGCAATGGGTGGTGGGAGGGTCGCAAAAATTTTGGCCTGAAAACGAAGGGTGAAGGGATCGCAAAATGTTGGACTATAAATGAAGATTTGGTGGAGATAATCCAATAATTTTCGAAATTTTTAGCACCAAAGGGAAGGATCGTAGCATTTGTCAGGTTTTAGACGCTTTCCGAAATCTGAGCGACCATTTTCCGGCCATCAAACTTTTCTCTTCTCCCGAAAAAATCAAAAAAAATTGCGACTCTACGAGGTGTAAATTTTGGGATTTTTTTTTCGCAAAAAAATTGTAGTATAGAGTACTAAGAAGGTACATAATGGTGTTCAGTAAACCGTGATTTTCAATTTTTAATCACTTCCAGAAAATTTCTCTTCGGGCTAAAATTTGTGCGACCCCCTACCACCCCTGTTGGAAATTTTCGCAACACCGCTTGACCCTGTGGCAAGCTTTGCACCAAATGTGTCGAAGGCTTCCGAAAATATCCTAATGGGAAAGTTTGAGGTGCAAAATCACCTCATTTAGATAGGGAATACGTTCAACCAACAGCGGAAAGTAGGAGGAAGCGTCAATATATCCGTTTAGAGTAATTCTATGCAGACTCAGAGGGCAGATCTGGATTTCATGTTCGAAATAGTTATAACAATGTACAATTTTTCTTCAATAGGGACCAAGTTTCGATATTTAAGCCACTTTCGTGTGCGGATGTTCAACGGATCAAGGACGAGAAGCGGTTGAAACAGCAGGCGGAGAAGCTGCGAGTTTCCGAGTCACGGAATCACTTAGCGAATTACAGAGTTTTACAGAAGGTGAGGAATATCATAGTGTTGTTAAATCAGATTCTACTCGTATGAAAATTGTCTAATTTCAGAACTTGGTTTATGTGGTGGGATTGTCGCCGCGTGTGGCTGATTCGGACACATTACGGAAGCCGGAATATTTTGGCAGATTTGGCAAGATACTCAAGGTATGACTGTAGTTAGTCACCTGGAGAGCGTTATTTACGAAGAGTGTGGGCTGAGAAAGTGATTAGACCGGTTTTTCTGTGGGGAGCGTCAACAAAAAAAAAGTGCCATTAATTTATTGGAAAATCTTTCTCGTTTAGGTAGTGGTTGGTACGGCGCCGACGGCAAATCACCCTCATGCACAACCTAGTCATACCGCTTACGTGACTTATAGCAAGGTGGAGGAGGCTTTGAGAGCTATACAGGTGATAGTTTTTTTTTGTTTTTGAGGGGTCGGCGGTTCAAGTTTACTATGTTGTCTCCTAGTAAATTAGGGGTTGTTTAGGCTGTTTGCAATGCCCAACTAGATGGTCGGATTGTGAAGGCCTCGTTGGGCACAACGAAGTACTGCTCATCTTTCTTGCGGAGTCAGAAGTGTTTTAAGCCGGTAATTTTTTGTTTGATTCTTGCTAGGAACCACCTGTGAGGTGCACTCGTCTCCGACCCTCTCCTAGTTTACCCTCACGACCACCCATGAAGCAGACTATTGTCCAGTGTGCTCCTAGAGTTGGATAAGGGTTGAGCAGGTCATTGCGCCAGTTTTCGGCTTAGCTACGACCCCCCTCCTTTTCGACCAAAATTTTATGAAAATTCCCAAAGTTTTTGCGACCCTCTCCCGAGACGAAAGATTCCTTAACCTTCTTGAGAGTGAAAAAGCTGGGAAAGGCTCAAATTTGTGTTAAATTTCGGTCAATTTGTACCAGCCCCCCCTTCCCCCCCCAATTTCCTTTCTTTTTCAAAGAAGAATTCCAGTATGTTACGACCCCTGCGCCGAGTCGCAACCCTGTTCAATCCTTGCTGGATCTCTCAGACAATCTGTGAAGTTAACCTTTCTCGAAACCATTTTCGTGGTTGATGTCATATATAGTTAGGTGCGTGGCTGGTTTCCTCATGAAAAAACATTTAAACTTCACCCACGGCTGGCGCGGGCTTTCAAATCTCTACGGCGGTATGTTAAGCTGATCAGCTGCACTTCTCCCTCGGGCTGAATCGATTAACGGACCGGCGCACGCGACCACCGCGCCAGCCGTTGGTGAGATTTTAATGATTTTACTTGAGGAAGCAAGGCACGTACCTAACTATAAACCACCCATGGAGTTCAGGCAGTCCCACTCGTTCCCGAATGGGTGAACAGGTGGAACACCCGCATCAGGGCTGTGCGTAATTACGGATTACGATTTACGAATTACGGGTGTTTTTGGCAATTTTTTTACGATTTACGATTTACGAAATTTTGTTTCAAAACCGTAACGAATCGTGAAAATGCGGTTAAAAGAACAATGTAAGTTTGCGGTCCAGAGCATAGATAAATGAAGCACTTCTTTCACATTCCTGATATCATTCTTTCAAATCTCTGTTTTCGGTTACGCCTTGTTATTTCCAGCCAAGCGTAGACAATATGAAATGGCGTAATATAATAGTCGATAACGAGAATCAGGCATAACCGACCGCTCTGCTTCTCACGCTGACTGACTCAGAAGTATTGTAGGGTCCCAACCTTAACTTGTTCCGCATGCGAGCCAGGTCGGCTGAGCCGAGCTTCACAATGGTTTATCTCCATGAAATGCTCTCGGCCGCCATCACGAACACGAGAGACGCAGACATATAGTATAGCTACCGCCCATACCGGAGCGAAATTTCGGTCCGGAGTTGCGACTGCTGCAACATTTATTGCAAACAGGGGCATACTGGGACTACGAGGTCCTGGCACGATTAGGCTTCGTCCCAGCACGCTTATTGTCGAACTGCGGCCTGAAAAAGCGATCGTTTGCAACTGCGGCCTAGAGCTCCATCCCGCTATAGAAATTAAATATGGGATTCGGCTCTGAAGGCCTAGCTGGCTTATGGAGCAAATAAAGTCTAGAACCCACAACCTTCACCGCGAATGTTCACCGGTTTAAAGGTCACGGGCGAAAACTGTTATTTCCTGAGTTGAAATCTGCTGAAGGATCAGGAGAATAATTTTCTAACCTGAAAACATTATTCGACGAAGAGTTTTACGGGGATTCCTGGAAAAAGATTTGATAGATATCTATGCCCAGAGGCAAGCCAGCTGCGAGAGAAAAACTGATAATTTTCCGATTCGATGAGGAAAGTTTCAAGAAAAGTTATGACTGCAGTCTATCATCTTTTCAAAAATTCCATCACATAGTTTTAAAAGTGACGAATTCGGGCAAATTCAAAGCAAATGCAAAGAAAAAAGAAGAGTAAGATTTTTTGTCATTTTTGGAATCAGGGAATTGGAGGGAACCTTCACCTTTTTGCTTTTCAGATTCCCAAGCAACCTAAACATCGCGAACCGCTATCTCCACTGCAACAAACATATGTTTATGGGAAGGGACGGTAATGAATGCATTCTGAGTAACGCTTCATAAATGTAGAGGGCGGACTGGAATGGTTCAGAAAGTGGTTTCGGAAACGTACATATATCCCCTTCAAAATAACCACCTTGTCCAAGTGTCCTTTCCTTGATCGATCATGTCTAAAACTATCGAACCGCGATTTTTTTCCTCATCACAGTGTTGACCTCCATAGCTTAGATTGAACTGTGTTTAGTGAGGTGATGGTTCTTTATGTTTTTGTGTTTCTCTGTGATTCAAAACTTGGGCAGACGTGGCACAGGTTTGGTACTTGAATACGCGTAGAGTTTCAGTTTTGTTTATTTCATTGGTATTTATCCCACTTATGTATGCTGGAAATTTCTTCAAGTACTGCATTTTGAACCTCAACCTCAAACATCCTTCTTTATAGAAACACTTCATTCACTAAACTTCTGGGACGTTCCTAGATCGAGTGAGGTTCGGGCAATATGTGGGATTATTACTCATTATCAGTTACGAATTACGAATTACGAGGAATTTTGAAAATTACGATTTACGATTTACGAAATTACAAAATTCAGTTACGCACAGCACTGACCCGCATAGCGTACTGAGTTTCAACTTATATCCGTGACTGATTTTGTTGGGACCAGCGTGGAATTTTTTTCTCTGTACGGTTTCAACTAAGCTAATATTCTGTAGACCACCCGTGGTGTTTAGTTGCCTTAAGCGCGTTTCAAGAGCTGATATCCTACGGGCTCCCGCTCGTTCCCAGATTTTTAGGCCCAGGACCACCCACTTTCTTTACTGTTTTCAAACCCATCCCGTATTTGATTTCGTGGGGTCTACCAGTTGTAAATCACGTGATGATTGTTTTAGGAATGTATGTACTTACATGAGATAGCGGATAGTGATATCAGTTTCACAAAGGAGGATATGCACATGGGAAAGCATGCGGAGTATGAGAGAAGGTGGGTTCACTGGCGTTTTCTGTTGAGTCTGTGTTGCAGGTTCTATGATTTCGGGTTGAATTGGTTTCATCACATTGGGATTTTGATTTTCCAATTTTTTTTCTTCTCTATGTTTCATCTATTCGCATTTTCGACACTATCGTGGTTGAAACATTGGGGGTGTTATAAAAGCTGAGGTCTAGAGAACGGTGCGCTAGAGATTGAAGAGGACGGCTTACAAGGGAAGCGTTTGGAGTGGCAAACACATCTGCGAAAACGACTAGTATAGCCAGTATCTCTTAAGCCCCTTTCACAGTCTGCCGGACGACGCCGTCCGACACGTTGAAAGTGAGTCGCAGTGCGAGGGAAACTGCGGTGAACAACAGTCAGTTCCGACTCTCCAAAACAAAATGTAAGGCCAAAACAACACGTTCTAACCCGTCATAACTTGATCCGACGTCGTGTCGATGATTTCACCGCACTGAGACGTCGGTCGGCCGACACCGCAGTGCGGGGTGCACTGACGCCGCAATCCTATCTTATAACATGCCGGACGGCTTCGTCCGGCAGACTGTGAAAGACACTTTAGGCCCCGGTCAGACTTCGTCGAAAAACCTGCTGAGTCCGACTGAGTCTGAATGAGTCCGGGGTGGAAAAACCTGCTGAGTCCCACTGAGTCCGGTTGCCCCCAGCGCCAACCAACTCCTCTGCGAAACACGCAATTGATAGTGACGATTAACACTTCAGTTGTGAATCGGAACGTGTTTGGTGGCTGATTTTTCTTGTTTTCAACATGTCTGAATCTGATTTCCGTATCAGCAGTACGTGGGGCAGAGCGCAGACGGCGAGAGTCGAGATGCGGCGGGACTCGGCAGGTCGCAGTCGGCCGAAAAAAATGCATCCAAAACACGTGAAAAACACCTTTATCGACCGGGTGGGGTGAGGATGATTTCGGTGGGACTCAATGGGACTCAGTCGGTGCATTGGCCCCGCCCTTGTACGCATGAGAAATATCAGTATCGACCGGGGGGATTGCGGTGGGCATCAGACGGTCGCAGTCGGACTCAGTGGGTTGATTTTTTTGCACCCGTCTTCCACGAATTCGATGCGTATCGACCCGGTGGGACTCAGTAGATCCACCGACTATGACGGGGGCCTTAGGGCTCAATAGTAAAAATGCGCAGTATCCTGCCCCGAGCTGCAGGTTCGAACAAGTGATGATCATTTTTCAAGCTTCGCGAAAAGAAGTTTTTTTTTGGAGTTTCAAAAAATTTTCTTGGATTTAGCTGAAAAGTTGTATGTAGGGGTAATCTAGGATGGCGAACACGAATCTGGAGTTCATTTGTCGAAAATTTTGAGGTTTACTGTAGGTTACGATAGGTAATATGTCATTCAGGGGACAAACTTACCTTAGTATCTCGAAAATCGACAAGCGGACGTTGAATTCGAATTCTTCACCCCGAATAACTCCCGTATACAAATTTTGAGTAAAATCTGAGATTTTGACCAAACTACCGTATACCCACCGTAATCTACCGTAATCTGCAAAAAAATCGATAAACGGACTCCAGATTGCGTTTAGCACTCCAAATAATCTTCAGGGAATGGTTTTGAGACATATCTATTGTAGAAATGCGGAAATCTTGAAAGTGGCAAGTCAAATCCAAACATTTCTCTAAGACGCTTTCCAGAGCCCTGTAATCGGTGTAAATAAACGCCCAACTGAAAATTTGCAACGCATTTATATCCTATCGGCGGCTGTCATTTGAATTCCCGCGCCCGCCGCGCGGGGTCGCCGCACCGCCGTCGCGATGCGGCGGCTGCCGGCCTGGCGCGATGCCAAAGAGCTGGATGAACGAGGAAAAACGCAATCTAGGTGGTTCTTGACGACTAAACGTGACAGTCCGGATGTTTCCTTCCTGGATAATGCTTATCAAAGCGTCTCCCTATTATTCGACCTAATTAGGGTTTTGATTATCGACTGGGTCGGCAGTATTAGGTCTGTTAAGTTTTCTGAGTGCACAAGGTCCACTCATCGAAACTTTAACTCGTTGTTATGAGCCATTTTGAACTTGAATCACAGCTATAGAAGTAATTCGAAGCATTTAATTGCTGTCAACCTCATGTGCACTAAATTCCTTCTTAGCATTGCTCCTAGCGAACTAGCTACGTACCATTGTATCGGGCAAACTTCAGTATTCCGTTGTATACGTTTGCAGGAATATGATGTGCATGGTAGAGAAATGCGTCTAGTTCCTATCAAAGGATTCGGCACACTCATATCGCACTGCGGAAAATCTTTAAGAAACCAAAAATCACCTCTAAGTTCGAATACTTTTATCGACAACATTTTTTAATGCTACCTAACATAATCATCCTGTTGCAGATACAGCCGCATGGCTGATTAGAGTAAGGGTAGGGGCTTGTGTCTCCCATCAGCCAATCGGCAATGTCTCAGGGGTGTAAAGATCTCTGTCGATTGACCGACGGAAGGATTGACCCCTCCTTACTCCTATCTACCCCTATACAGGAACATGAGTAGGTATGAGCACGATAGTGCTTCTTCATCACGTTTGTTACTCAGCTTGAGATCAAGCATGCCTCTTTCTGCACGAAGAAGTGAAGCCGAACTTTTCTTACAGCTTAACCTTCAAGGTTTGGCTTGATCCTCGTTCTCATTCCTCACGCAAGTCCAGTGGCGTGCCGCAGGCAAGGTTCGTACGCATGATACGCTCCGAAATGCTGCGCAAAAGTCACCTTGTTCCATTGCGTCCGTGCCGCGCGAACGCTGTTCTTCCCTTGATCGTTGTCTCTTCTCTTACTCCGCACACGCACTCACGCGAGACAGGGAAATTTTTCTTTAAAAAAAACGGGAAGAATAGCCTTACCAGCACACTCTTCCTCACTATATCATCCTTGCGTTGGCAAAGATTGGTAAGGAAGTGCCTTTGGAAGCACTGTATTCCAGCGTAACAAAATTTTGAAGAAGGGCCCTAAAGGTAATTTTGAAGAAGGGCCCTAAAGGTAATTTTGCAGTTCTCAGTTATCGGTGAGGTTGTGTGACGAACAGAGCAGTCGATGGTAGTGGTCGACATCTCGGGGTGTTAATTTCGTGCTAAAACTTGGCGGTCGTCTCGCTTTGAAAACCCATTTTCTACCACCCCTTTTAGCTGCATACAGCGAAAGAAGTTCGCATGGGAATCGAAGCGATAATTCACTCCAAAATAACGCTCACAAGTGTCGTTGAGGTCCGCCAACGGGTAAAAGTTATGGAGTGTAGACGTTGTGCACTCAGAAAATATACCATACCTAATATTGGCGACCCAATGGATAATCAAACCTCAATTAGGTTCAATAATAAGCAGTAGCTTGTTTACTAACGTCATCCAGGTCGAAAACGGCCGAATTATGTCGATTAGCCGTCAAAAACCAACCCAAAGCGCGTTTTTCTTCGCTCATCCAGTTCTTTGGCATCGCGCCAGGCCGGCAGCCGCCGCGTCGCGACGACGGTGCGGCGACTGCGCGCGGCGGGCTCGGGAATTCAAATGACAGCCGCCGATAGGATATAAATGCGTTGGAAAATTTGTTCGAGTCCAAAACGCTTTCAGCCTGGGTAAAGTATGGAAAATGTGGCTCACCCAAACTGCTCAGGTTGTTTTGGGCGCTGAACACACTTAGCTTCGGCATGGATCCGGAAAAGACTTTGCGTTCGCTGTTGAAGGTTGGTGCAAACTCGGTGCCATATGCTATAACACAGGAGCACCGAGTTTGCGGCAACCTCCAATGAGGAACGCAAAGTCTCTTCAGGATCCATGCCGACCATACTTTGCTCTGAATCAGTTTTTAGGACGATTTCGATTATACCTTTCAATTTATATGAAATCTTCCTCTTCTTTGAATTTCTGAAGTCAGAACAGACCAAGTTACGCTTCTGGGGGGGGGGTGAGAAAATCGCCAAAAATTTGCCGCTGGAGGGGGGTCTGAGAAATATTGTTCTTGTCCACGCCTCGTCCCGTACCCTGTAACATTTTTTGAAGCGTAAGATGTTGATTTCCAAAAACAAATGGTTACTAGTAGCCTCAGAAGCTCCCAGGGTCAAATAGGCTCTAGGGAGATCCCGAAACACATGAAATTGAATTTTTCTAATTTCAAAATCTTCCAAAGAACGAATCCGCAAATTAGCACAGTATCATAATCTAATTTTCTTCGACACGTGTGATATTTGTTATTTCAGATTGATAGATACGGTGTTAAATCGGGCGATAGCGCAGTCACAAGAAAAGCGAACGCAGTAAGTGTCTTCGGGACATTGTTGTTACTCAGGCAAACCATCGCTCCGAGCGGTACCGGAGAGATACTCGAGCGGCGCTGCCTCTCCGCTCCGAGCGAAAATTAGCCACCTACTCGGGCCACAGCAGCCGCTCTCCGGGCCACAGCAGTATCGCTCGGAGCGATCTTCGGTCCCAACTGGCACTGCGGTCTCTGTTCGGGCGATTTTCAAAAATTTCCTAATTGCTAAATTTTCTTTATTTCCGCCTCTTCTGGAGAGGATTAAGCCTGTTAAGAGGATAAGGCACCTGTTACAGCCTGTGGGTCAGGAGGTTAATCCTGCCACAGGCCGCAACAAGGATACCATCCCAGCATGATCCGCAATGAGGAAGCATTCCCCACCGCGGGCCATGGAGGATCCCCTCGGCCGCCAAAAATTGTCATCCTGAGAGTGATCCGAGGTCACCTCTCAAGAGTGGCCTCGAAAGGCCAACTACCCGTCTACACGAGGCGAGCCGCCTTTTATACCCGCAGGATTGGTTGTTCTTTGAGTGATAACGTGGCTCGCACGTTATCACTCAAAGAACAGCCAATCCCGCGTCTCTCTATCTCTGGCGATGGCACCGCTGTGGCCCCGAGAGCGACCGGAGAGCGACCGAGGGGCGAACTGGCACCGGACAGGGACCGCGGTGCCAGTTGGCCCCTCGGCCGCTGTCCGGGCGATTACGTCATAATTGGGAGGAGCCGGTCCCGCTCGGAGCGATGGTTTGCCTGAGTATGTTGGCTTTTTTTCTGTATCAAAAACCGACATTTTATTGTTGTTTGTTTAGATCTTGGGCGAATAAGAATAATATATGTTGGGATCAGAATGGGAGCGAAACGAGCGAAGAAACGGATATTGCACGAGATGGAGGATATAACGGAGGTGATGAGGTGAGAAATTTACTTACGTCTATAGGGTTTTAGTTGAAGTAGTGATGCACTTGTTGAAAACTTGATGTGGCCGAGACGTCTGCGAGCAGCGCTGTGCACCGTTTTGGTGTGCAGCATGTTTTGCTTCTGTTTCACTGGTACATTGAGTGTCATACTGGTGCAATAATGTAGTGTAGAACCACCAGATTAGCAACAGTACAGGCATCAGGACTAGTAGATGCGCGGTTGTGCTGTCGCAGGTGGACTTCAGACAGTTGTAGACCTGAACGAGTGTCCAGAAGTGAGAATGCATTCAACATAGCTTTTGAAAGGCCGGAAAGGGTTGGTCAACGAAGACAAATACCAAGTAATGCACACAAATGTGATAAAAATGATAAAAACAAACAAAAAGAAACATGAACATAACTGCTATGCAAAAAACCATGAACACCGATGAGAATTTCGCGAAGAAAAACTTTGGTAGCATAATCAACCAGTGCCGATAAGTGGGTTTAGTTGAATTAGTGACGCACTTGTTAAGAACTTGATGTGGCCGAGACGTCTGCGAGCAGCGCTGTGCATCGTTTTGGTGTGTAGCATGTTTTGCTTCTGTTTCACTGGTACATTGAGTGTCATACTGGTGCAATATTGTAGTGTAGAACCACCAGATTAGCGACAGTACAGACATCAGGACTAGTTGATGCACGTGTATACTATCGCCGGTGGACTTCAGACAGTTACAGACCTGAAAGAGTGTCTAGAAGTGTGGATGCAATCAACTTAGCTTTTGAAAGGCCAGAAAGGGTTGATCAACGAAGACAAATACCAAGTAATGCACACAAGTGTGATAAAAATGATAGAAACAAACAAAAAGAAACATGAACATAACTGCGATACAAAAACCATGAACACCGATGAGAATTTCGCGAAGAAAAACTTTGGTGGCATTATCAACCAGTGCCGATAAGTGGGTTTAGTTGAAGTAGTGACGCACTTGTTAAGAACTTGATGTGGCCGAGACGTCTGCGAGCAGCGCTGTGCATCGTTTTGGTGTGTAGCATGTTTTGCTTCTGTTTCACTGGTACATTGAGTGTCATACTGGTGCAATATTGTAGTGTAGAACCACCAGATTAGCGACAGTACAGACATCAGGACTAGTTGATGCACGTGGATACTATCGCCGGTGGACTTCAGACAGTTACAGACCTGAAAGAGTGTCTAGAAGTGTGGATGCAATCAACTTAGCTTTTGAAAGGCCAGAAAGGGTTGATCAACGAAGACAAATACCAAGTATTGCACACAAGTGTGATAAAAATGATAGAAACAAACAAAAAGAAACATGAACATAACTGCGATACAAAAAACCATGAACACCGATGAGAATTTCGCGAAGAAAAACTTTGGTGGCATTATCAACCAGTGCCGATAAGTGGGTTTAGTTGAAGTAGTGACGCACTTGTTAAGAACTTGATGTGGCCGAGACGTCTGCGAGCAGCGCTGTGCATCGTTTTGGTGTGTAGCACGGCTTTCTTTTGTTTCACTGGTACATTGAGTGTCATACTGGTGCAATATTATAATGTAGAACCGCCAGATTAGCGACAGTACAGACATCAGGACTAGTTGATGCACGTGTATACTATCGCCGGTGGACTTCAGACAGTTACAGACCTGAAAGAGTGTCCAGAAGTGTGGATGCAATCAACTTAGCTTTTGAAAGGCCAGAAAGGGTTTATCAAAGAAAACAAAGACCAATGAATGCTCACAAGTGGGATACGAACAGACGAAAAACCGAGAAGAAATGAAAAAAATAGCAAATTAAAGAATATAATCAACAAGAGCCAATAGGTGGTTGCCAATGCATGCAACACGATTGACGGGTTTCATCGAGAAGACTGAAAATATAATAATAACAGTTAACAATCTGAAGAATGCGTACGGGAAATAATGGGATTGATCCTCCCTAATTTTCCCGAGGCCGACCTGAATAAGAACATTCATGAAGGAAGCTTATAAACCTGTTACATAGCCGAGATGACAGCGTAACCCGTCCTATGAAAGCACCGTTGGAAGCACTGTAAACTTATTAGTGTGACTTTGTTTAAAGAAAGTTGAACACAGCTTACTTGCGCGAAACGTAGTTGAAAGAATAGCGTAAGTATACCCGTCCCACGAGAACGTTGGAAGCATCAAAACACGAGTCATTATGACTGTGCTTGAACAATTCCGAATCGACAGCCCCTAACCTCCCATACGAATATCGATATGAAAATTGGAACATGGGAAAACGACCGATGATCAAGAGAAACAGAAGTGAATTTAACGTGCTGTGTTTGTCGAAAAGGTTGAACTAGAGTTATCCCTTCCCTGGGTTACACCTGATCGCATTCAGCCACCGAATTCCCAGTTCGTTCTTGCTCAGCCGATCGGTAAACCTTCGCTGAAGCTGTGGTTCCTTACCCTTATGACGGGATGTAATAGGTACACCGGTATTACAGTTACAGCAGGGACAGGCAGACGTTTCTCCCAATTCTCGTTGAAGCTACACCCTCCCCTGGTGACCAAAATTCTAGAAAAATGTTGAAAAATCATACGTTCCCTCTCCAAGATTAATATATTTACCAAAAAAAAGTGTGTCTTTGGGGTTTTTACATTACTTTTCAAAAAATTGTATCTCCAATACCCTCCTTATTTTATCGACGAGCATTGGAGAGTGTTTTCCAATTTCGCCCAGAGTTTTAACACTCTCTTACTAAAATTAACTTTTTTTCACGCCCCCTTGTCCCGCGGTACAGCAGCCGCTTGACTCTGAGGTGTAGCCTTTGGTAAGTCTCATTCGCTCTTGATACCAGCGTTTTTCGCTGTAATTCTTTGATGCCGCACGTTGAAGGTTGACATAAGGTGTTGACTTAACAAGTCAGTGGTCATAGCTGTTACTTCCCGTTCTGTAGGTGAGGGATGATAACTTCGGTGAAGGTTTTGTGAGACGCTGAGTGAGATTGGCGCTGGAGCTCTGGTGGTTTAGTGCGTTGATGCGCTCCTTTGGAACGGGATAATTCCGGTTCAATCTTGTTCATAGCCAGGCGTATTGCGATCATGTCAGCACCTTGTGTCAGTGTATACGTTGAAAGCACTTTCCAATATCTTGGATGGGGTCTGGGACTTGGATTTGATTTGATTTGATTTATTACACGGTTGAACCGTGTCAAAGACAACAACAGAAATAAATACCCAAACGGCAATTAAGAGACCAAAAGCACTTAAATCAGTCGAACAACAATAAACAAATGGATCAACTGACTATTAGGCATACACCGGCACCATGAAGAAAAGAGATCTTACAAACATTACTCCTGGGACAACAAGTAACACTCTAGTGTCCTTTAGAAATCACTGAGTTTCCCCACGACCAAACCTGACCAAAGTAGTTTATTGAATTCAGACCCCGCCCTATTGACAAAGAAGTGCTGTCGTACATTCCGCCTGGCCCCAATGAGGCCCAATTTCACCAGTGCTCCCCTAGTGGTTGATGGTCTAAGGTTGAACAGCCGGCTAGCCTTGATACCAGCACTCCCATGAATGATCTTATACATCACTATCATATCAAACCTTCTTCTGCGCTCTAGAGTGGTTTGGCCCAATTCCGCGTTCCTGGTGACATGGAGTTGCGAAGTAGGCCCTCATTGTGTAACTCCTGCCGAGTGCAAGCTTTCTCCGAATAACGAGATATACGGAGAAGCCACTGTGGCACGCCTTTCGCAGGAAGCTATTTCGGCACGCCCTCTGACGATGTGTCGAGTTCTGTTGAGGCTATAGATGCGCCATGGATTTTGACTAACAACCTGAGTAAATTGAGCTTGCGTGGGTCTCCATGATCCTCATAGAGCCAAACTCTCGAGCTCCTTCGTGTGTATGGGTCAGTAGGTGCGCAGGAGGTTAGAAGGTTTCTCCTCTCTATTGTCCTTCGGACCCCTCTCCCTCCTGTCCAAAGTCGGAATACCAATGCAGACCTCACTAGTGGCAGGCGTTGGGTTTTAAGCAAATCGATTAGGACTAAACACTTCTAGTTTAACCGGCTCCTTACGCGTTCTGGACTTCGTCTGCTCTCATAGAAGCCAGAGTACATTTGATATTATGCGAGGAATTACAGAATTTTTCATTGATTCTCGGGTCGGTCATAACTGTGCGATCCATCGCAAATAATTGGATTGCAGCTGAGGGTTGAGAACGTAGCTCTTCTAACTTAACCCTTCACTTTCCGAAAAAGATGCGTTTTTCTCAGATTTCACAAGGTGCGCGTTTAATTATGAAGCGTAAACCTTCCCAGTTTTCCCGGAATGAATGTGTAATTGAGGCTTACTTCGGACATTTTTCTGTAGAGTTGACAAAAGATCAGATTTTATGGTTTTTAGTGGTTTCAGTCACCGTCAAGTGACCCGACGCCGTCAGAGGCGTTTGGATCGCGGGAGCGGCGGGCGTCACCTCAGGATAAGGAAAATATTCCGAAACGTGGCAAAGTCAAACAGTCTACACCGCCATCAGCACTTTCGAGCACACCTGCAGTGTCAACGCCACAATCTTCGTCTCCATCGCGGGAACCAACACCACCTTCTCTTGTAAGCTGCTTTGCTGTCATCCAAGTAGAAATTCGCGTAATCTGCCGTCGTTTCAGGATTACAAAACGCCAGAGTCTGAACCGGTCATACCTGAGACGAAACCTCTGTCGTCCAAGGTTGTGGAGCAGACGAAACCGTTCAGTTCTATATATAATCAGGATACAGAGTCAAAGCTGTTGCGGTGGGTTAAGGAAAGGTTTCTTGAGAATTTCGGAGATAATCTGCGGATTTCAGGTTGTTATGCGCTAACGAAGACAGCGGGGCAGGTTTGATTCCAGCCCCGGCCCCAGTGAGTGAGGCGCCGGCGCCTCTTGTAAATTGGCAGACACTGCTTGGTCTTTCACCGCAGGCGGCGACAGGAAACAACACTACGACGACTTCGTCGTATCCGACGTTGCATCATGCTCATACGAGTCCACAGAAGTCGCTGATCACAACGCCTCCGCCAGGTGGGTGACGCTGTCTTCACAATTTTGTCCTAAATCAGCAGGTCGTATACGAAAAATGTTGACTTCACAGTTTTCTTTCAGGCCTTGGTGGGTTCGCGTCAGATGACGATCTAGGATTTGATCCGTTTAGTGAATCGTCGAAAGGTCTGGCGCGGTTGCTGCAGGAGGAGGAGGAGAGGGTTAAACAACCGTCGTGAGTTTTTGGCTTTATACAGACGAAATTCAACATTGGCCAAGATGGTTGAGTCAAGCCTCTTGAGACGCCCGTGGCCTTTACTGCGCCTCAGTTTTGGTTTACTTTCGTTTTTCGAAGCCGGAATGCCCGAATCGGAGGACTGAGATCTTCGGAAACCGGAATTACGCTCATTCGTGAAGACGGCCATAGATATTTCAGTTCAATTCAATGTTATTTACGTGGACATACGCCCACGCAAGTAAGAGAAAATCTGTTGAAGAGCAGATTGCAAACCTAACCATCAATGCTAAATAAGCATTCTATCAAAAAAGGGTTTTCCAAGCAAAAGAGGTTTGGTTGGAATCAGAAACGTTCCAATAAAAAGGGGAACAATAGGTAAGTTGAATGAGGAGAGTCTACAAAAAGCGAACAATATTTTTTGAGACTGATTTTCCTGGCCGATACTTCTTAACAGCAAAAACAAACCGTTGTGGTACTTCTAGAGGAAGAGTTCAATGGTTTCCAAAAATGGACTTCTATTCGTTGACGAGAATATAAGAAAATATTCTCATTAGATGCTGCACTTTGGTTTCGCTTCTCGTAGCAGCTGGAGCTAACCGTCCGTCTGTGTTTTTGGCATCATCTTCTATTCTGATGATAAGTATTAGGTTTACATGCACATACTTTTTAACGGTTCTCGTGTAGTCAAGACGAGTTTTGGAACCACAGAATGCTTCCGTGTAGAACACCGCAACGGTGTTTTGCTGTTAAGAAGTATCGGCCAGGAAAATCAGTCTCAAAAAATATTGTTCGCTTTTTGTAGACTCTCCTCATTCAACTTACCTATTGTTCCCCTTTTATTGAACGTTTCTGATTCCAACCAAACCTCTTTTGCTTGGAAAACCCTTTTTTGATAGAATTGTTCACTTTTTATTGATATTACGAAGTAATATCCCTGAAAAATCTTCAATATTTTTCGAAAAGCATGGATTGCTATAATAATCAGTAAGCAACAAACTTGTTGCGCACGCTACAAATGAAGCGCTACTCACTTTCCACGACGTCCTGATGACGTCAAAAGATGCCCTATGCACTTGGCACCACCTTGGCACGACGTCCTGATGACGTCACCAGATGCTTTATGCACATGGAACGACCTTGGCACGACGTCCTAATGACGTCATCAGATGCCCTATGTACTTTAGATGACACCTGATGACGTCATCAGATGCCCTATGTACTTTATATGACACCCTGATGATGTCATCAGATTCCTATGAACTTTACATGACACCCTGATGACGTCATCAGATGCCCTATGTGCTTTACATGACACCTGATGACGTCATCAGATGCCCTATGTACTTTAGATGACACCCTGATGACGTCATCAGATGCTCTATGTACTTTAGATGACACCCTGATGACGTCACCAGATGCCCGATGTACTTTAGATGACACCCTGATGACGTCATCAGATGCCCTATGTACTTTAGATGACACCCTGATGACGTCATCAGATGCTCTATGTACTTTAGATGACACCCTGATGACGTCATCAGATGCCCGATGTACTTTAGATGACACCCTAATGACGTCACCAGATGCCCGATGTACTTTAGATGACACCCTGATGACGTCATCAGATGCCCTATGTACTTTACATGACACCTGATGACGTCATCAGATGCCGTACATGAGTAAAAAGTAAAGTAGTTAACGTGAATCAGTAAGTAACAAACTTGTTAGTCACTTCCCCTGTCCCTCCCCATCGAAAAGTACAGCCTACGACGTGTTTTAGCGAGTTGATCTACCAACTGATAATATCACATGATATGATAAGCAGTAAGAAGTAAAGTAGTTAACGTGAATCAGTAAATAACAAACTTGTTAGTATCTTTCCCTGTCCCTTCCCATTGAAAAGTACAGCCTACGACGTGTTTTAGCGAGTTGATCTACCAACTGATAATATCACATGATATGATAAGTAGTAAGAAGTAAGGTAGTTAACGTGAATCAGTAAATAACAAACTTGTTAGTAACCTTCCTGTCCCTTCCCATCGAAAAGTCCAGCCTACGACGTGTTTTAGCGATTTGATCAACCAACTGATAATATCACATGATATGATAAGCAGTAAGAAGTAAAATAGTTAATGTGAAACAGTAAGTAACAAACTTGTTAGTCACTTCCCCTGTCCCTCCCCATTGAAAAGTACAGCCTACGACGTGTTTTAGCGAGTTGATCTACCAACTGATAATATCACATGATATGATAAGTAGTAAGAAGTAAAGTAGTTAACGTGAATCAGTAAATAACAAACTTGTTAGTAACTTTCCCTGTCCCTTCCCATCGAAAAGTTCAGCCTACGACGTGTTTTAGCGAGTTGATCTACCAACTGATAATATCACATGATATGATAAGCAGTAAGAAGTAAAGTAGTTAATGTGAAACAGTAAGTAACAAACTTGTTAGTCACTTCCCTGTCCCTCCCCATTGAAAAGTACAGCCTACGACGTGTTTTAGCGAGTTGATCTACCAACTGATAATATCACATGATATGATAAGTAGTAAGAAGTAAAGTAGTTAACGTGAATCAGTAAATAACAAACTTGTTAGTAACTTTCCCTGTCCCTTCCCATCGAAAAGTTCAGCCTACGACGTGTTTTAGCGAGTTGATCTACCAACTGATAATATCACATGATATGATAAGTAGTAAGAAGTAAAGTAGTTAACGTGAATCAGTAAGTAACAAACTTGTTAGTAACTTTCCCTGTCCCTTCCCATCGTAAAGTTCAGCCTACGACGTGTTTTAGCGATTTGATCAACCAACTGATAATATCACATGATATGATAAGCAGTAAGAAGTAAAGTAGTTAATGTGAAACAGTAAGTAACAAACTTGTTAGTCACTTCCCCTGTCCCTCCCCATCGAAAAGTACGGCCTACGATGTGTTTAAGCGATTTGGTCTACCAACTGATAATATCACTTGATATGATAAGTAGTAAAAGGTAGAGTAGTTAATGTTAAAGTAAGTGAGTAAGTAATCATATCTGTCCACATACCAACTTACCTACCTGCCCAACTGATCGCCTGGCAGTGGCCACTGGCAGTGGCTTGTGGCGCGAACGAGGAACGAGGGACGAGGGACGAGGAACAGGACACGAGGGACGCGTTACAAGAAAAAACGCGAATTTTAGCTAAGCTTCCGCCGATCTAACTTTGTTAATTTTCAATCGATTTGGCTCAAATTTTGTCAGCGGGTGTCTTCTATACTCTCTCACTTATATCCAGAAGGAAATCTCTAGAAAATTTGTTTTACAGGTTTTATTAACTACTTTACCAAAATCTAAGTGATCACAAGTGCCAGGCAAAAACCAAACCTCTCCAGCCGCTTCGCGGCTGAGCGATTAACAAACTTGTTAGTAACTTTCCCTGTCCTTCCCATCGAAAAGTTCAGCCTACGACGTGTTTTAGCGAGTTGATCTACCAACTGATAATATCACATGATATGATAAGCAGTAAAAAGTAAAGTAGTTACGTGAATCAGTAAATAACAAACTTGTTAGTAACTTTCCCTGTCCCTTCCCATCGAAAAGTCCAGCCTACGACGTGTTTTAGCGATTTGATCAACCAACTGATAATATCACATGATATGATAAGCAGTAAGAAGTAAAGTAGTTAATGTGAAACAGGAAGTAACAAACATGTTAGTCACTTCCCTGTCCCTCCCCATGGAAAAGTACAGCTTACGGCGTGTTTTAGGATTTTGATCTACCAACTGATAATATCACATGATATGATAAGTAGTAAGAAGTAAAGTAGTTAACGTGAATCAGTAAATAACAAACTTGTTAGTAACTTTCCCTGTCCCTTCCCATCGAAAAGTTCAGCCTACGACGTGTTTTAGCGAGTTGATCTACCAACTGATAATATCACACGATATGATAAGCAGTAAAAAGTAAAGTAGTTAACGTGAATCAGTAAGTAACAGACTTGTTAGTAACTTTCCCTGTCCCTTCCCATCGAAAAGTCCAGCCTACGACGTGTTTTAGCGATTTGATCAACCAACTGATAATATCACATGATATGATAAGCAGTAAGAAGTAAAGTAGTTAACGTGAATCAGTAATTAACAAACTTGTTAGTAACTTTCCCTGTCCCTTCCCATCGAAAAGTTCAGCCTACGACGTGTTTTAGCGAGTTGATCTACCAACTGATAATATCACATGATATGATAAGCAGTAATAAGTAAAGTAGTTAACGTGAATCAGTAATTAACAAACTTGTTAGTATTTTTCCCTGTCCCTTCCCATCGAAAAGTTCAGCCTACGACGTGTTTTAGCGAGTTGATCTACCAACTGATAATATCACATGATATGATAAGCAGTAAGAAGTAAAGTAGTTAAGGTGAATCAGTAAATAACAAACTTGTTAGTAACCTTCCCTGTCCCTTCCCATCGAAAAGTCCAGCCTACGACGTGTTTTAGCGATTTGATCAACCAACTGATAATATCACATGATATGATAAGCAGTAAGAAGTAAAGTAGTTAATGTGAAACAGTAAGTAACAAACTTGTTAGTCACTTCCCCTGTCCCTCCCCATTGAAAAGTACAGCCTACGACGTGTTTTAGGGAGTTGATCTACCAACTGATAATATCACATGATATGATAAGTAGTAAGAAGTAAAGTAGTTAACGTGAATCAGTAAATAACAAACTTGTTAGTAACTTTCCCTGTCCCTTCCCATCGAAAAGTTCAGCCTACGACGTGTTTTTAGCGAGTTGATCTACCAACTGATAATATCACACGATATGATAAGCAGTAAAAAGTAAAGTAGTTAACGTGAATCAGTAAGTAACAGACTTGTTAGTAACTTTCCTGTCCCTTCCCATCGAAAAGTCCAGCCTACGACGTGTTTTAGCGATTTGATCAACCAACTGATAATATCACATGATATGATAAGCAGTAAGAAGTAAAGTAGTTAACGTGAATCAGTAATTAACAAACTTGTTAGTAACTTTCCCTGTCCCTTCCCATCGAAAAGTTCAGCCTACGACGTGTTTTAGCGAGTTGATCTACCAACTGATGATATCACATGATATGATAAGCAGTAATAAGTAAAGTAGTTAACGTGAATCAGTAATTAACAAACTTGTTAGTAACTTTCCCTGTCCCTTCCCATCGAAAAGTTCAGCCTACGACGTGTTTTAGCGAGTTGATCTACCAACTGATAATATCACATGATATGATAAGCAGTAAGAAGTAAAGTAGTTAAGGTGAATCAGTAAATAACAAACTTGTTAGTAACCTTCCTGTCCCTTCCCATCGAAAAGTCCAGCCTACGACGTGTTTTAGCGATTTGATCAACCAACTGATAATATCACATGATATGATAAGCAGTAAGAAGTAAAGTAGTTAATGTGAAACAGCAAGTAACAAACTTGTTAGTCACTTCCCTGTCCCTCCCCATTGAAAAGTACAGCCTACGACGTGTTTTAGGAGTTGATCTACCAACTGATAATATCACATGATATGATAAGTAGTAAGAAGCAAAGTAGTTAACGTGAATCAGTAAATAACAAACTTGTTAGTAACTTTCCCTGTCCCTTCCCATCGAAAAGTTCAGCCTACGACGTGTTTAGCGAGTTGATCTACCAACTGATAATATCACACGATATGATAAGCAGTAAAAAGTAAAGTAGTTAACGTGAATCAGTAAGTAACAGACTTGTTAGTAACTTTCCCTGTCCCTTCCCATCGAAAAGTCCAGCCTACGACGTGTTTTAGCGATTTGATCAACCTACTGATAATATCACATGATATGATAAGCAGTAAGAAGTAAAGTAGTTAACGTGAATCAGTAATTAACAAACTTGTTAGTAACTTTCCCTGTCCCTTCCCATCGAAAAGTTCAGCCTACGACGTGTTTTAGCGAGTTGATCTACCAACTGATAATATCACATGATATGATAAGCAGTAATAAGTAAAGTAGTTAACGTGAATCAGTAATTAACAAACTTGTTAGTAACTTTCCCTGTCCCTTCCCATCGAAAAGTTCAGCCTACGACGTGTTTTAGCGAGTTGATCTACCAACTGATAATATCACATGATATGATAAGCAGTAAGAAGTAAAGTAGTTAAGGTGAATCAGTAAATAACAAACTTGTTAGTAACCTTTCCTGTCCCTTCCCATCGAAAAGTCCAGCCTACGACGTGTTTAGCGATTTGATCAACCAACTGATAATATCACATGATATGATAAGCAGTAAGAAGTAAAGTAGTTAATGTGAAACAGTAAGTAACAAACTTGTTAGTCACTTCCCTGTCCCTCCCCATTGAAAAGTACAGCCTACGACGTGTTTTAGGAGTTGATCTACCAACTGATAATATCACATGATATGATAAGTAGTAAGAAGTAAAGTAGTTAACGTGAATCAGTAAATAACAAACTTGTTAGTAACTTTCCCTGTCCTTCCCATCGAAAAGTTCAGCCCACGACGTGTTTTAGCGAGTTGATCTACCAACTGATAATATCACACGATATGATAAGCAGTAAAAAGTAAAGTAGTTAACGTGAATCAGTAAGTAACAGACTTGTTAGTAACTTTCCCTGTCCCTTCCCATCGAAAGTCCAGCCTACGACGTGTTTTAGCGATTTGATCAACCAACTGATAATATCACATGATATGATAAGCAGTAAGAAGTAAAGTAGTTAACGTGAATCAGTAATTAACAAACTTGTTAGTAACTTTCCCTGTCCCTTCCCATCGAAGAGGTCAGCCTACGACGTGTTTTAGCGAGTTTGATCTACCAACTGATAATATCACATGATATGATAAGCAGTAATAAGTAAAGTAGTTAACGTGAATCAGTAATTAACAAACTTGTTAGTAACTTTCCCTGTCCCTTCCCATCGAAAAGTTCAGCCTACGACGTGTTTTAGCGAGTTGATCTACCAACTGATAATATCACATGATATGATAAGCAGTAAGAAGTAAAGTAGTTAAGGTGAATCAGTAAATAACAAACTTGTTAGTAACCTTCCCTGTCCCTTCCCATCGAAAAAGTCCAGCCTACGACGTGTTTTAGCGATTTGATCAACCAACTGATAATATCACATGATATGATAAGCAGTAAGAAGTAAAGTAGTTAATGTGAAACAGTAAGTAACAAACTTGTTAGTCACTTCCCTGTCCCTCCTATTGAAAAGTACAGCCTACGACGTGTTTTAGGAGTTGATCTACCAACTGATAATATCACATGATATGATAAGTAGTAAGAAGTAAAGTAGTTAACGTGAATCAGTAAATAACAAACTTGTTAGTAACTTTCCCTGTCCCTTCCCATCAGAAAAGTTCAGCCTACGACGTGTTTAGCGAGTTACCAACTGATAATATCACACGATATGATAAGCAGTAAAAAGTAAAGTAGTTAACGTGAATCAGTAAGTAACAGACTTGTTAGTAACTTTCCCTGTCCCTTCCCATCGAAAAGTCCAGCCTACGACGTGTTTTAGCGATTTGATCAACCTACTGATAATATCACATGATATGATAAGCAGTAAGAAGTAAAGTAGTTAACGTGAATCAGTAATTAACAAACTTGTTAGTAACTTTCCCTGTCCCTTCCCATCGAAAAGTTCAGCCTACGACGTGTTTTAGCGAGTTGATCTACCAACTGGATAATATCACATGATATGATAAGCAGTAATAAGTAAAGTAGTTAACGTGAATCAGTAATTAACAAACTTGTTAGTAACTTTCCTGTCCCTTCCCATCGAAAAGTTCAGCCTACGACGTGTTTTAGCGAGTTGATCTACCAACTGATAATATCACATGATATGATAAGCAGTAAGAAGTAAAGTAGTTAAGGTGAATCAGTAAATAACAAACTTGTTAGTAACCTTTCCTGTCCCTTCCCATCGAAAAAGTCCAGCCTACGACGTGTTTTAGCGATTTGATCAACCAACTGATAATATCACATGATATGATAAGCAGTAAGAAGTAAAGTAGTTAATGTGAAACAGTAAGTAACAAACTTGTTAGTCACTTCCCTGTCCCTCCCCATTAGAAAAGTACAGCCTACGACGTGTTTTAGGGAGTTGATCTACCAACTGATAATATCACATGATATGATAAGTAGTAAGAAGTAAAGTAGTTAACGTGAATCAGTAAATAACAAACTTGTTAGTAACTTTCCCTGTCCCTTCCCATCAGAAAGTTCAGCCTACGACGTGTTTTAGCGAGTTGATCTACCAACTGATAATATCACACGATATGATAAGCAGTAAAAAGTAAAGTAGTTAACGTGAATCAGTAAGTAACAGACTTGTTAGTAACTTTTCCCTGTCCCTTCCCATCGAAAAGTCCAGCCTACGACGTGTTTTAGCGATTTGATCAACCAACTGATAATATCACATGATATGATAAGCAGTAAGAAGTAAAGTAGTTAATGTTAAAGTAAGTGAGTAAGTAATCATATCTGTCCACATACCAACTTACCTACCTGCCCAACTGATCGCCTGGCAGTGGCCACTGGCAGTGGCTTGTGGCGCGAACGAGGGACGAGGGACGAGGAACAGGACACGAGGGACGCGTTACAAGAAAAAACGCGAATTTTAGCTAAGCTTCCGCCGATCTAACTTTGTTAATTTTCAATCGATTTGGCTCAAATTTTGTCAGCGGGTGTCTTCTATACTCTCTCACTTATATCCAGAAGGAAATCTCTAGAAAATTTGTTTTACAGGTTTTATTAACTACTTTACCAAAATCTAAGTGATCACAAGTGCCAAGCAAAACCAAACCTCTCCAGCCGCTTCGCGGCTGGAGCGATTGTGTTGTGAAAAAAGAGATGAGAAGGGCTTGAGGAATGTGTAGGAGTAGCAAACTGAAATGGTATTAAGTTGAAGCGAAGTTCCTGCGTCATTTGATTTTGACGATGTTTTAACCTTTCAGCGCTGATCTTTTGGCCTAGTGCGATATACTGATCGGACGCACAAATTCTTTTCTATCTAACGCTGCCTTTAATTTCAGTCAAAGTCTGCCCATTTGCGAAATATGTTGTATATTTCAGTGGAAATCTTCTGTACTGAGCATCTTTGAGTGCTTCCATTTATTTTAAAGTAAACCACTAAACCTGCTAGAGATGTCAGAGTATTGAGACACCTCAGAACTATATGATAGCGTTCATGGAAAATCATCATCAAAGTTAAGTATAACGGCCAAGCCCCCGGGCCCCTCTCCCCTCAATAGCATTTCTTTCATCAATCATTGATTTTTTTTTTGGAAACAAAACGCTAAGATCGAGTGTTCAAAGAAAACTGATTGATAAATGGCGAAAAAATACCATTAAGTGGGGACTCGCCCATTGTACTTAACTATAAGCTTCGAGGTAGAAACTTCTCGGATAAGCCAGAAAAGACCGAGGTCGCAAGATCACAAAGCCCGCTAAAAATTGATAATTACGCTCCGTCGAAGTTTTCCGCTAACGTTACCATATAGTTCTGAGTTGGCTCAAATACCCTGTTAACTCCAGGGTGGTTTACCTCAAAGGAAATGGAAGCTTTTAAAGGCACAGTTCAACCTAGGATTCGTTTTCTCGTTTATTGGCTCATCTTGGAGCGAGTTTAGGGCTGATTACAGTGGTGTCTCCAGAATCGTTTAGAACCCACTACGAGCGGAGTTATGGCCTCTCAAAGACTGTAAGTTCGGACGATGAGAAATTCGCGGACGAGTTGTCACGGGCCTGTTTTTCCTCGTCGTTTGCAGCAATCGCATCTAAGCAGATCACAGTATAAACTTAGATCGATAACAAATGGCAGAACGTAGATTGTGACCAAAGTCTATGGCGCGTCTCGTCCCTGTTCAGACCGAAAACTCCGAAGTGGGCGGAGCGCGTGGGTGCTGATTTTGCGCGGAGGGAATGGGTGCTAGATTTTTCTCGCTTATTGTGGAGAGTTGAGGTTCTGAGTTCGGCAGGGTTGCTACACACAGCGTACGGACCTTAATGTCAAATTTTACCCACGAGTTTGAACTGTGCTCAGTACTGAAGGTTACTACTGAATTAAAGCATATACAGTGCGTTCGGAAATGATAGGGTTACCCCTGAAAACCACAGTCTTTATGTTAAATTTGAGTGCGGCGTTCAGTAATGCTCATAAATGAACTCAGCAAGGTAAATAAGCTCTGTTCACTTGTTTCTATAACAATAGCATAATATTGTAATATTTTATTTTAAATTGTCACATTATTCGCCGTTCGGAAATGATAGTGACACTATTAAAAAACAAAAATTATCAAACAAGGAATAAACAAAACATACACATACATGAAATCTAATATGATATCGCACCTCCAGAGTTGGAAATTAATTCAAAAATTCTATTCGGCGTAGAAGTTATCAAATTGGATATCACATTTTTATCCAAATTTCTCCAGGCTTCAAGTACAGCGGCCTTTAGCTCGTCTACGGTCCCATACTGCTTGTTATTCGCGTAAATCTGGCGCACAATTATGAACCAGATATTCTCTATCGGGTTGCAGTCAGGACTACACGCGGGCCATTCCATCACGCGAACTCGGTTTTGTTGAAGCCACGCCTTTGTGGATCTGGAGACATGGACCGCAGCGTTATCTTGCTGGAAAATGTAGCGTTGACGCCTGTTTCCAATGAAGAACGGCAGAAGATGCGCACGCAGTGTTTTTTGATACTCCTTCGAATCCATCCGACACGAAGTGAAGGCGATTTCCTGAACACCTTCGCTGCAGAATGCTCCCCTACACATCAGCGAACCGCCTCCGAATTTTCTTCGACTAAACACCATCGGATCCTTGCGAAGATCTCTCCAGTAGCATCGAGCACCGTCAGGTCCATCGTGGTTAAACTTCTTTTCGTTGGAGAAAATTACCTGGAACATGTCGCCTTTATCTTCTTAAATTTTTTTCGGGTTTTTGGAGAATCCCTCACCTTTGACCAGTCTGTTGCCATGTTGTTCCTTGCAAACCGGAGTCGAGCCGCTTTGTGGGCTTCTGAGAGTGATGGAGCCTTCTTCATCACTTGGGGGACGAAGTTTTCGTCTGCGTTTACGACGCTCCAAACAATAGTCTTCGACACATTGAGCGACAACTGAGTCCTCACTTGGTTGAGAGACAGACTACTGTTTGAGCAGAGTCAGCTTATCCTCCGTGCATCCCTGCCGCTGACCTTTCTTGGGCGTCCAGGACTCTTCGCCAAGCCGTAGGAATCTGGATCTCGTAGGAACTTGCTGATGCAGTTGGGGGAGCGTTCGAGCTGGGAGGCAGTTCGACGTTGGCACAGCCCGGCAGCGTTGAGGGCACGTATTTGGGCTTGTTTGGAAACAGTAAGCGATGTACCACGGCCCATGATTGGAATAAAGATGTTGGGTGTCCTCGTGTTGCGTTCATGTAGTGAACTTGTAACGGGAAATTTTGTTCGAAGTGAAAATTCCATTTTTTTTGCAGGGTGTCCCTATCATTTCTGAGTGGTGAAATTTTCTAAATTTAAAGGCAAAATCTTATGAAATTAGGCACGGTTTCAAGGAGGTTGCGAACAGAGGTTTTTATCACGCTGAATTCATCGATGAACAGTATTCATCACCATTCCCAGAAATTTTTTGAAAATCTCATTTTTTTAGAGGTGTCCCTATCATTTCCGAACGCATTGTATTTCGCAAATGAGCAGGCTTCGGACCAATTGGAAGGTAGCGCTAGATAGAAGAGAAATTGTGCTTTCGATGAGTATATTGCACTTGGCCGAAGTATTCTGTCCTTATCGGCTTCCACCATCTTTGCGCAGTGCTGAATTCTGTATAGGCTACAACATTTCAGTTCAAAACTTCAATATTGTGTTTTCAGGATAGCATCCTACATGAATCATCACTTACTGATGCAGCAACATCACCATCAGCAGCAGCAGCAACAACAGCAGCAGCAGGCGTTTTCGTTACGGGACCTGTGGAGTCGTCCGTCCTTGTTCCAGTCTGTGAATTCGACACAGCCGCAACAGCATGGATCACCCCTGGACATGTTTGCGGGTCTGATGAGCAGTCACCAACAGTCGCAGCAGCAGCAACAACAACAACAGCAGCAGTTACATCATCAGTTGCACCAACAGCCTCCCGCTCATCACCATCCGCAGCACCATCAGGCTCATGCTCAGGTGCAGCAACATCGACAGCAATACGATCCGTACTGTGCTCCACCGCCTGGTCTGACTCCGCCGCAGCGCAGCACAGCCGCACAGCCATCGCAGTCAATATCTGATTGGCAGGAGGGTCTGAAAGCACTGCTGCCCAATGTGAATGTGCGTTTCGTGAGCGATATGGATGGTGGTCACAATGGCACGAATATGCATCATCTGCACCAGCAGCACACAGCAGCAGCTGCTGCAGCTGCAGCCGCCGCGCAGCAGCAACAACAACAACAGCAGCACAATGCGCCATTTGGCAGCACAAGATGGCCTCCATCCGCCTATGGACTCGACGTCGCTGGACGCGCCGCTCCACATCACATGGTTCCGCATGTTGTCCCGCCACCACCCGGTTTCTCGGTGCCGAATCGATGAGTCAAGCAACGAAGCAAGCATCAATCATCATCCACAACTGTCCCCTCTTCTCACTTTCCATAAAGTATATTTTCTTCACATGACACGTGGGTGGTTAGGTCGTGTAGCGAACAGGCTACATTGCCGCTGTCCGCGTTGTCATTTCCCCCTGGCCCCTATTCCAGCTCTGTCACCCCTCCCCCTTTCCCTGGCCCTGGTCCTAGTAATGTCAGACATTTTCGGTTGTCCACCCTCGCTAGTCGAGTTCTAGAGGTCGTGTGATGGCGTTTCACGTTAAGGGTCTCGCCATCATCGGCCTCGTTGGGGATATTTGAATAAAATTTTCTGTTCAGAGTAAGGTGTAAGGAGGTGTTTTTGTGATGTCATATGTGATATCGGAGGTTAATTTGAAGGTGTTATGTTTAGCGTGAAGGCAGAGGTGAGCCTACATACAAGAAAGATCTGTATAAAGGCAGAGAAATATGGATTGCCTGATTTCTGGGCGAAATTATAATGCTGGATAGATTTGGAAAAGATACTCCGATCGCTAGGATCGAACCTTTGTCGCTATTTCGAAGCTCCGCCTCACTGGCACTGAGCCACAGCGCGACTTCGCCTAGCGGTCACCGTATACTACGAATGTGTTAGGTTGGCCTGGAAGTTCTGCACCAAATGGGTCAGAAAAATTTTTCCTTGCTCTATCAAGTTTGGTATACCATTCGGAAGCACATCTCTCACTCTGTTTAATAGCGTTTGACGCTACCAGAAAGACTCAAAATGCCGAGGAAGTCTAGGGTATCAAGAATCAATAAATGCTCCAAGTCCTTGTTTTCTCCAAGTCTGGGCAAAGGCAGTCTTCACGACAAAAGAAAACTAGTTTTCACCGAAAAGGGCTAGGTCCCGGACCTATGGCAACATAAATGTGAGAGGAAAACGGTCAAAAACGAACTATAAATAGCCCTGGACGGTCCTCAAATTTGAATCTGGCTCCCCCGCCCAGTTCCCCGATGGCCGCTGGCAATGTGGGCTGGGCGGGCATGCCACAACCAGCTTTGGGGCCGTATGGGGCTGTTTATGGCTTGTTTTTTTTTGTTTTTCTCTTTCATTAATAATGCGATGGGCCTCGGGTTCAGCTGTTTTCGGTGACAACTCGGACTGTTTTTTCATCGTGAGTAGTGCCCTTAAGCGACATTAGGGCGAGAACAACATTCATGTTTGGGTACTGTGGGCAGTGTCTCAACTACCGTTCCCTATTGTGCTTCGGCGCGAACTCGGTGCATATGAGGCTGTCCACGTAAGAATCGTAATAGATCGCTACAAAAAAAATTGTTTGCCGTTTTTATATTTTATATCGCTAGAGAACCCCAAAAAACTCAGGTGCACGCTTCTAGAATTTTCCGAAACTTTTTTTAAAAATTGATAAAAAATTCCGAGGTTGGGCATATTTTGAACTTTTTTTGGCATAGATCCTTAACGTAAACGAATATTATGATAAAAAAATCTATAAGGCGTAATCAACTAAGAGGAATCGACTGGCGTTTTCAGAATTTTTGAAATCGCGACCTGTAAAAATTTTTTTATTTTTCTGAGCACAGATCCTGCAGATAGAGACTATGCTCAAAAGATGCGCCGTAGTCGTTTTGATCTACAAAAATATAAAATTAAAAATCGAAAGACACAAACGACTTATTTCTCGATCGAATGACGCTCGCAGGCGAAAACCCTCGTGCAAGAGGCCGCTCATGCATTCCATTGCGCGAAAAAATGGATGCAGTAGTAGTTGAGCACGAGGAGCTGACATTTTTTCGCGCTATGGATTGCATGAGCGGCCCTTTCACGAGGGTTTTTCGCCTGCGAGCGTCATTCGATCAAAAAATGAGCGCATTACGGCGCATCCTTTAGCATAGTCTGTATCTGCAGAATCTGTGCCCAGAAGAAATAAAAAATTTATTTTTTTACAGGGCGCGATTTTTAAAATTCTGACAATGCCAGTCGATTTCTCGTAGTTGATTACGCCTTATAAAATTTTTTCAGCAGAAAATTCGTTTTCGTTAAGAATCTATGCTAAAGAATGTTCAAAAAATGCTCAACTTTGGAATTTTGCAACAATTTTAAAAAAAGTTTTCGGGAAATTCTAGAAGTGTACACCTGAGTTTTTTGGGGTGCTCTAGCGATATAAAATACAAAAACGGCAAAAAAAAATTTTGTGTACCGATCTATCTCGATTCTACGTGTACAGCCTCATATATAGTCAACATGGATCCTAGTGATGCTTTGCGTTCCCAATTGAAGGTTGGCGCAAACTCGGTGCACCCATTTTATGGCATACGGCACCGAGTTTGCGCCAAACTTCAATAGGGAACGCGAAGTATCACTGAGGTCCATGCCGATCGTATAGTATAACACACGTGCACTGAGTTTGCGCCAGCGCAGTATAAGGAGCGCAAAGTGTCAGTACAGTCCGTGCCGACTGAATAGCGCCGTATAAAAAAGTGGCGCGCGAATGGGGTACCGTTTATAGTTCAGCAACAGAGGCGGCTCTGAAAAGTGAGTCCCCACAATATTGACTTCCACAGTCGATGTTATGTGGATTCACTTTGCCGCGCCTATAGGCGGCGGCACTATAAGTGCTCCAAGATGGTCATACTTGAGCCGCAAAGCGACTTGGCGAAATGCAATATCTTGATACCGGATGTGCCATGTCACCTTGCGTTTGGAGTGTAATCGAAGCCAAGTCTGCGAAATTTGTATCCTCTATTTCGGAGCCAATTTTACTCGGTTCATTCACGCGCTGAGCGATGGGAAAACAGCAAGAAGTGTGGGGGATAGGGAGCCGCAGCATACCCTCTATAAAACGTAATTCACATCATTCGAGGCGCGAGCGGTGCGCGCGGCGGCTTAGCCTCCATCTGCCCTCGCTGTCTCTAACCTCTCCGCACCAGCACGCGTAGGAACCATGTGAATTTCGCCGTTCTATAGCCCGTACGAGCACGGAGGCAGGGTTGGGGCAGGTCGTATAAGCCTCATCCTTATATCTGCTAATCAGATCAGGCCTTGTTCTTGGAGGCTTTGCGGCTTGGCTGTTGGAGGGGTGAGGTGAGGATAGCACCGCCCCGAACCCTTTCCTCAAGGCAAAATGAAAATTCCGTTCGTTGTGGCCGGTTATGTCCAACTATTTATGGTTAGTTCCGTGACTTGTTTCCTCAAGAGAAAACCTTTAGGTCTAAACCGCGGCTACCGGAATGGCAAGCTGATCAGCTGCGCTCTTCTCTCGGTCTGAATCGTTAGCGCGCCAGCCGCGGGTGAGGTTTAAATGTTTTTTCCTAAAGAAACAAACTATGAACCTAACCATACGTAAGTTCAGATGGTGACGACTCGATAGAGGCAAGTTTAGTGCGTAGTGTATACGTTATTCTGATCGAGTTGGTCGATGGAGAACTCGAAGAGGGGCTTTTTCGCTGCGTCTGTGCGCGTGCAGGTTCGGTGGCTATGAAACGCGGAGGTAAAGCTTATAGTTAAACTCTGGTACCGCCGTAGTGACCTGTTGATTTCGATCAATACCAGCAGCGGAGCGGTGGGCCTCGGTGAAATATAACTAGTGATAAGGAGGTTCCGACAAAAAAGCCACCTCTCCGCGCTGTGATAATCGAAATCAACAGGTCACTACGGCGGTACCAGAGCCTACGTCCGTGGCCTGTGTCCTCAAGAAAAAACGTTTAAATTTAAACCGCGGCGGTTCAATTCTCAGAGATTGAGGTTTAAACCGCCACGCCAGCCGCGATTTTGATTTACACATTTTTTCGTGAGGAAACAGGCCGCGGATCTAACCATATCTCTCTTCGGACTCATTGGTGGACTCGGCCGGAAGCAGAGCACTGTGCTCCTCTGGACCGAATTCCGGTCCGCAATTGCGTCTCGACACGCTTTGCGGCCTCGCGCATTCGAAACGGAAGAGTTTCCAGCGCCGCAGCCTCCGATCTGTTTACTCCAGGTGGGTGAAACTGAAAAGTAAACAAAATTGGAGAAAACTATAAAAAAAAAGAAATATAGAGTCGGCTTTGGCGCTGGAAACGCCTGACTCCAGCGCGTGCGGCCGCAAAGCGTGTCGAAACGCACCTTGCGGATCGGAATCGGGCCTATATAAACACAATATACCCCTGCGTTCCCTTGTTTTGCGCTATCGCTGGTACTTGCACAGAGACACGGAGACGCCGCAGACTTACGATGGTTGAGCCGTCGGGAATTACATAGGCGCGCTTTCATGGCTGCGATTGGAAGTATGAAACAGGCGTTAGGCTGGCGTAATTTTCCTGCGGCCGCGATTGGTCGCTGGTGTCATTTGAAATGAGTACGGCGCGCGCGGTTAGTGAGTGCAAGTTTAAGGCCTCTGTAACAGTTCGATCGCCGCACGAGGCGATGGCATGTTTCCAATACGAATCGACGCGATCCTCGATCGATGCTCATGGTTATCATCCCATCGCGTCGCACCGCGATCGAACTCTGAAAGAGACCTAACGCGCTGCGCGCGACAAAAACGGGTGGTAGTTATGCGAGACACCGTCGCTGGTCAGTCGCTGACGTGTTCGCGCGACCGCCATTTAGCGTCCGGAGCGACACAGCAGTTCGATGGTCACATCATCATCGCGTCATACTGGGAGTTCAGATGACCCGATTTGATCGCGGCGATGGGATGTATGGGGCAGTCTGTGCGCGATTGCCACCCCACGCAGCAAGCTCGCATGCCGCGCTATTCACCTTGCGCGTATGGTTTCGTCCATAGCGAACGACAGACGGCAAGCGTCGTGCGCCAGCGCTCAAACGCTGGCGCGTCACGCTCAAAAGTTGGCGCGTCACGCTCGACGGCTGGCGCATACAACGTGTCCGAGGACAACGCGGGGTTAGCGATGGCATTGATAATATTAGTGACAAACGCTACTACCGCTGTGCCTCCACCGTCAGCGACAGGCCGGCTGCAGTGGTCGCTGGGGGGTCAGATCAATAACAGCTGGGATGCTGCTGTGGATGGAGTCTGTAGATCAATACGGACATGATCAGTGAATGAGGTCACAAGCGAGCGTGCTGCGGGCGGTCGGTCCCTAATGAAGATGATACTGACCGACACGACGATATAATCCTTGTTTAAGGTCCGGTTCATACTTTTCGTCACCGCGATAGTCGGTGGTATCGTCTAGGATAAGAATGAGTAAGAGCAAGCATTTGGACGGGATCGTTATTCTCGCGGAGAGGGATGCGGTCGCTTGAATTATGATTCCGACCTTAGGAGATATGCAGTGTACGAGTCGCCGCGTCGCTTGCAGCGACGAGCTATGATGGGTGACGCGATATCGATCATCATCGGCGACGGTAGCGACCGACGCGGCGTGAGCTGCGCCGCAGAGCGTCCTGCCGACGCGACGGCCCTGCGTCACTACCAGCGATAATGTTCGAAAATATTCGTGCCTACGCGTGAAGGCTGACGCTCGACGACCACTCGTCGCTCGTTGCAACTCTGCAGACCCCTTGACGCGGCGCTTGCCACAAAAACAAGTCAGCTGCTAGGCATTAGGCTCTCCTCGCGTCGCGTTGTTAGATCGTTGGCGTGGCATACCTATCCTCGCTTTGCTTTTAGCGGCAATATGGAGCAACGCATCGTCTTTGTTTCTTGCACACAGCGGCGCGAAGACTTCATCAACATCGTGGCCACGTCTTCGTCCTCGACATTCTTAGCTCTGGCCATGAGCATAGATTCTGTGAGGGCAATCGATTACGACTGGAGGACTACGCGATTGTGACTTTATTCGCGTCGACACGCCACCACGCAAGGAAGAGTGAAATTTTGTTCACCCATAATGTTGCTAGACGGCGAAAGAGAACAACGGCGACAAGTATTAAGGGCCCGCAGAGTCCAAGTCGCCCACAGCGACGAGCAGCGCTGAATGATGCAATATCGATTACATTCGGCGACGGGAGCGATCGACGCGTAGTGAAGGGCATCGCAGAATGTCTTGACGCTGCGACGACCCTGCGTCTTTGCCAGCGAGCAGCAAGCGACGCGGCGACGATAACTTCTGTAAACATTTCCGACGCCGCATCAAGGCTGACGCTCGGCGACCGGTCGGTGCAACTCTGCAGACCCCTTCACACGTCAGCGACGGCGTAGCGCGTAGCAGCAGACCGTTTTCATCACGCTCGGGGCATTACGCTTGCGCTTACTCATCGAGCACGGTGATCTCGTCTCTGACGGTACAAAGTTCGAATCGTCGCGTCGGAAAGTTTGATCTCGACCTCGTATAGTGTCAGCAACGAATCGCGGCGACAAGAAGTATGAACGGAGCCTAGTTGCTGACGCATTTTCCTACAGAAGAATGATCGATAGCTGTCACTCCCAGCAGCAGTTAACAATGTACTCAGACAGTAGGTGCGGGCGGATCGCTGGCTCTTTGCGAGCGGATCGACATCCCCCGCCAGTAGCCAGCGATCCGCCCGCCATCCGCTTTCGATGCCACTTAAGGGTTGTTCCTATGGTTCCCACCACAGCCTCTGTGTGCGGGACCACCCCACTGCCGTGGGGACCATCCCCTCAGCTGCCAAAAATTATTCTCCGGCTTCTGAGTGATCCTTCAAAGGTGACTTGAAGTCACCTTTTGGGATCGGCCTCGAAATGCCGAGTGAGCATTCAATGCGATGGAGCGCCTTTTATACCCTTCGGTTTGTTTACTCTGAGCATGATACTGATAACAGAAAAGAACTCGTCAATGATTGACAAGTTTCACCGTGTCAAATTTGAGCGGGCGGATTGCTGGCCATCAAAGCAGTTGCGGGCGGATCGCTGGCTGTCAAGGCCCTGGCGGGCGAATCGCTGGCAGGTTGCGGGCAGATAACCGCTTCAGAGCTTGCCGGCGATCCGCCCGCAAGCGTGATCAACTTTCCCAGGTGCCGCTATCCGCCCGCCAAAATGCAGCGATCCGCCCGCGGAGACAACGAGAGGCAGCGGTCCACCCGGCGAGACCACGATTGGCAGCGATTCGCCCGCAACTTGCTGGCGTACCGCCCGCAGAGGCCTTGATTGCCAGCGGTCAGTCCGCTTCTATTGTCTGAGTATATTCTTTGTTCTAGGGTGTGAATTTGGCAAAGTATCTGCAGCATTTATACTATGCAGCAATGTGATCAGTGAAACCATGTGCGATCCGTTTGCCGAAAACTTCGACCCCAGCGTAGCGCTGGAGCTACCACTAGATGGTGACAGTGAAAACTGCCATGGAAGTCTTGAGGATTTTGAAAGGGATCTGATTGCTGAGGAGCCTGACGTGGCGAGAATGATCTGTGAACTCGACAAGCCGACAGGAGTGAAAAGTAAGAAGTAAGTTGGCGGAATAGCACTCATGATGGTTGTCGAAGTAGCCTAAAACGGTTATTTAGGCAGCAGAAAAGAGAAAGAGTGGCCAAGCTCGAGAAGATGACAGTACCCGGTCGGAAACTGTTTGAGGCACGACCTAAACCGCCAGAAAGGTGGGGTTTATTGACAGATACGGACCATCTAGATTCGGGCTATTTTGTCTTATTAAGGAGAGATTTACTGGAGTGCATGCATAGTCAATGGTCCGTCGGCCCGATGTCGTTGCTCTATCGAGCTATGAAGAACGGCCAGCGAATTGAGGTTAGAATTCAGAAGTATTCCTAAGTCGATCTTGTTTTTGGACGTATATACTATTTGTTCGATAGTCCACAGATCAACTCGCGGGCAATCTCCATATTGTACTCGGAGCTTCATGTTCAAGAAGCCTGCTAAGCGCGTGCGCTCATATAATCTAGAAACCAGCCCGGAATGGAAACCCGGCTTTGAATTGCGAGTTCACTGACATACAATCGGCGTGGGTCGCACTGACACTCTGCGTACCTTATAGTGCATTGGCGCAAACTCGGTGCGCACATGTTATAACATACAGTTCACCTCCGCCCTGCCGTTCAGTCCGCAAAGTGGGTGGTGGCCATCGTGTATCAACACTCCTGAGGAGGCGGGAGAAACGGGGGAGGAGCGAGGTTCCTGATTGGACGCAACAGCCGTGGGCCGGAGCTAGCCCGTGTTGCGTCCAATCAGGAACCTCGCTCCTCCCCCGTTTCTCCCGCCTCCTCAGGAGTGTTGATACACGATGGAGAACCACCCCCCCAAAGTGCACGCTGATGGCGTAAGCGTGTTGGGGCGCGGTTTGCAGTATCCCCAGACAGGGGTGTGGGACCACCGGGGCACCAAAGATAAACCCGCCGGGGTGATCCCACACCCCTGTCTTAGGATATTTGCAACCGCGCCGCAGCACGCTTTCGAAATCAGCGTGCACTTTGCGGACTGAACGGCAGTGTGGAGGTGAACTGTGCGTGTACCGAGGTTGCGCCAGCACACCACAAGCGAACGCAACGTATCGGTGCGTTCCGTGTCGAGTGTACAGTCGTCAAGAAGCGCAACGTGGGTTGTGGTTCCGTTTTGTCCGTGTACAGTAGGTGGGCGCAAGCTCAGCGCACACTCTAGCAGATTTTACGTCCAGTAAGTCTGCGCATACTTATTGTGCACCGAAGAAAGCGAACTATAAAAGGCACTGCGATTAGCGTCGACGACTATATTCCTTACCGACACACCTGCATCTCACGAAAGCTCCTTCATTGCCGACTTTGCCAGAGACGTGAGGTCTATCCATATGCGAATGCCCGCCCATGCGGTCGGAGTGCACGCTGATTGGCCGTCTCATTTAGCGGTAGGCCGGAGTTATACTACTCGCGACAGGCGACCGCGACAGTGCATAGAAGGCATATCGATTTTCGGTCGATATGTATGGTAAACAGTGCGTCGCTGCGCCTGTCGCGGGTAGTATAGCTACGGCCTTAGTGCGCGAAAGTGCACCCGGCGAAAAATAGCTGACTGCAGCTGTACTTATCCCTATTGAGCTGAGAAATAAGCTCCTGCGCTTTGTTTTTCTCGTAATTACGCGAACAAACGGTGATTGTCGATCGACCCAGCACCCTTGAAAACGCCTAGGAAAAATTTTTAGAAAGCTAGATGGTCAGGATAGCGACACCAAAAAAATATATAAATCGGCCGTTGCGAAATTCATTCCTGTCCATTCTAGGACTTTAGCGCCTCTTCTTTTTGTGAGAAGGACGACGCAGGTTTTGTTACAAACCAATCATGTCGTTTGGCTTGTTGCCTACAGGGCTGAGCAGGCCGTTGTGGCGATTTTTGACGCGGCTACGACCTTCCCCCATTTTCCTTTTTACCCAAAATTTCACGACCTTGGGACCAGAAAAATTTCTAACTTTATTTGGATACAAATTTTGAAGAGAAGCGAATTTTGTGTTAATATTTTTAGGATCAAGTTCGGTCGCGGCTGACTTGTGGACGCCTATTTTTCTCCACAATTTTACGACCCCCAATTTTCATTTTTCCAAAAATTTTACGACCCTGTTGTGAACAGCTACAACGCTGCTCAACCCTGATTGCCCCCTTAATCGCTGAACTTCAAATCGATAGAAAACTTGTAGGGCACTACTGGGCGTCGGTCGACGTTAAGACTACATGATACAATACCAGCGCTAAGTTTTGTAAAAACGGGGAGATCTGGCAAACTTGGCAAAAAAGCGTCCGATGCATGTAACGTTTTGAATGAAGTTTTTTCCAAATTCTGAAAACGCTATAATATTCACAGATCAAATTGCTACCTAATTATGTGACTTGTGCACCGAAGTTCCTCAAAAATCGCTTCGTTTTTGAAGGAAATAGTTTTTGCAATAGTTAATCAAAAACGTCGCGCGCGAAGAAGTGCGGCGAAACTTCGAGCAGTATTTGTACAAGTAATGGAAGAGCAATCTGTATGCTTTCTCCATAAATTAGGTGCAGGTGAGAGAATCTCAAGGTTTATATTGATTGAATTTTCAAAATCCTTTATTTATGAGTCCAGGGTTTTCGCAACTAAACTCCGACTTTTTAGATAGTTATCAAGCGTCTTTAGTGAAGGATTTCGAAAATTCAATCAACACAAACCTTGAGATTCTCTCACCTGCTCCCAATTTATGAGGGAAGCGTACAGATTGCTCTTCGATTATTTGTACAAATACTGCTAGAAGTTTCGCCGCACTTCGCAGCGCGCGACGTTTTTGAAAAACAATTGCAAAAAATATTTCCTTCAGAAACGAAGCGATTTTTGAGGAACTTCGGTACACAAGTCACATAATTAGGTAGCAATTTGATCTGTAAATATAATAGCGTTTTCAAAGTTCAAAAAAGTCTTCACTCAAAAAAGTTACATGCATCGGACGCTTTTTTGCCAAGTTTGCCAGATGCTCCCCGTTTTTACAAAACTTAGCGCGGGTATTGTACGAAGCTGTGGTTCAGCTCAATTCATATGTACGTTTTCAGCGAATTGGCGCAGGTCAGGTTGAAGGCGACGGCTTTGAGAAGTTGGGTTGAAACATGCCAAGCAGAGTTCTCGGCGGTAGGCTGGGTCAAGAGAGATTTTCAGACTATTAGTTTAATGTTTGCGTTGGTTTTTACTATGAACGAATTGTTACGGAGCTTACAGAATTGCATTCATCGCGAGAATGTCAGCTGTTTCGTATAATTTTTGCAACGACCGTTTTCAACCCTTTTTGATTTCAGTTTTCGGTCACGCGACCCAATTTTCTGAGCAACCGTACCCACGGGCTTTCAAGGGTGCTGCGTGGATTGGCAGTCATCGTTTCTTAAAGGCACTGTTCGCGATAAACTTTATCCTCGAATTTTTCATGAAAAACGCTTCTCGTAGCTCTCAGAAGCAGAAAAGCGTCGAAAAAATGGGACGAAAAGCTACCAAGGATCCGCAAAACGGCTTAGAAAAGTGGGCAAACCCCGCCGCTGTGGGCAAGTCCCGCCCCTTTCCGCCCCTCGACGTGAACAAAGGAACACTCGAAATCTTGAGTTGAGCGATGGTTTCCGATCAAAAGCCCCGTTCTTTCCTTCATTCTCAACTCCGGTCAGCTCGCATACATCGGCTGCAAAAGACGGAAGTTACAAGCCTCGGACAACTCGTCCACCATGCTTTCCTAGCTCAATTTTTGAGGGACCATAACTCCGTTCTCAGAAGGTCTTGTACGATTCCAGAAGCATCATTGGAATCCGAATGGGAATTTTAAGATAGGCAAAAAAACAGAAAAGCGATTTCTATCGTGAACAGTGCGTTAAACCAGATTCAGACGAAGTCCTGAACAGCAAAAATTCGGGTTTGAATCATATTATTTTGCAACGCACTGTAGCCGATGTAAGTGCGCTTCACCCGCTGTCTAATGTTCGTTGTTGCCTCTCGTAAAAGCGTGAATTGATCAACGATTGATATTTATTTTGTTAATTATTGGCTATTTTCCGAAAAATCGAAAAGTTTTAAAAAAAGGTAGATAATTCGCGAAATAATAGCTGAACAGAGATTACATCGTAGTACATAACTATAGAAATGAATACAGCTGCGGTCAGCTGTTTTCAGCCGGATGAAAACTCGTCGAGAAGTGCCCGACGCGGCGGCCACTCAGCATGCACGTCTACCGCATGGGCGTACACTCGCATTCGGACAGGCTTTGCTTGGAATTTTCCGCTTTTTTTTGTTTGTCGTTTGTCTAATGTTCTTATGGTAGCGTAAATGCTTCTATATGTATTAAGGTCCATATACGAGGTCTCAATCGAGTGGATCGGATAGCCCGAGCGTACCTGGTGGCTTTCGATCGACATATGAATGTTGTGCTGAGAGACGTGGATGAGGTTGCACTGCCGGGACGGTGAGTGAGGAAGGTTTTTGGTGTAGAAGAGAGGCCGAAACTTTAATGATCATTTGGTCACTTCAGTTGCATCAGATCAGAGTTTTGGCTGACGTCCAACGTGATAGTTTTTAGCAAAGAAGAACGATCGTTTGGTCGCCGAAAGGGTCAAGAAGATCATCTACCTCCTGGAATGCTTTGGCAGCCGGGCGGCGAGTGGCCGTACCCAGTGGGAGACTGCCGGTCGGTTCTCCAACGACATCTACAGAGTTCCATGGTCAAGGGTGACACGGTGGTGCTGTTTCGATTGCTCAGCTGAAGATCCTCATTCGGTTATGCATCTCTGCGAGTTTCTAACTGTTTTTTTATTAATTGTTTGTTATTGTTTTGTGAATGTTGCCATGTTGGGTTTTTTGTGTACAGCGGCCTGTGATGCCGGATTTATCTCGTCTAGAGTGTATTATGAGCATAAAATTGTTTCCTCTTAATTAATTTTTTTGAAAATGTTAGGTGCTTTGCTCATGCATGTATGTCATCAGTTGCCCTGTTTTCTTTTTCTTTCACAATCTACACGAAACCAGCAGGGTCTATCAGCTCGTTGGCAGTGGTCATGGAGAAGCTACTGTGCTTATCTGGGCCGAATTCCGGCCCGCAATCGCGTCTCGACACGCTTTGCGGCCGCACGCGCTCGAGTCAGTCAAGTTTCTAGCGCCAAAGCCGACTCGATATGGCTTTTTCAAACAGTTTTCTCTAATTATATTTATTCTCCAGTTTCGAAAACCCACCTAGAGTCAACAGATCGGCGGCTGCGGCGCTGGGACCTCTTCCAACTCGAATGCGCGCGGCCGCAAAGCGTGTCGACACGCAATTGCGGACCGGAATTTGGCCCAGAGAAGCACAGTATGACTCACCCTCCAGGGTTGAGCAGGGTTGGCTGGTGATAAAAATTCTAGATTTGTCTTGTGAAAACAAAGGACAGATTGGGTAGAGTCGTGAAAAAAGTGGACAAAAAAAGGAATTTTCTCGTTTTCCCGCAGATTTCTTCCGTATTCTGGCAGAATTCCCTCGTTATCAGGGCAAAAAAAATGAAATATGGTCTTCGATCCTCACAAATTTGAATTTTTTTCAGCTTTCCCCCCTCAAAAAGATTAAGGAATTTTCTATTTTGGTGGAAGAGAAATTTCGAAAAATTCGGAAAATTTGAAAAAAATTCTGGTAAACAGGGGGGGGTCGTAGATCCGCCGCCGTGTTTTCACTCCTTTCCAAGGACTTCTTCTGAAATTTTTGCACTCACGTCCGATTTTTTTTGCAATTCTTTTCGTAACACAAGCGGAAATTGGTGAATTGAAATTTTAATTATTTTGGGAAAATTTTTGGCAATTATTTTCAGGTTTGTTCTATTCAAAATCGTTCACCACTTTAAAGCTCAACGATGAAGGCTCTTGGACTTCAAGCATGTCCTACGTCCCCCTTATTTATTCATAAAAAAATCTAACTACCCATAGAATTCTTTTCACCACCAAGAAAATTAGGATCGCTTTCCAGTTTTTTCTTAAATTTTTCACTGAAAAAAATTTCCGACTTCATCCATCCTTCTCCTGTTGTCAAGCTATCCAGTTCTGGCCGACCCTGGGAACCAGTGCCAGCGGCGGACCTCCGCTTACACTGGCGCAAACTCGGTGCACGTGGTATATAAGGCCTATTTTACACTTCCATCGCTAATGGCCGCGATGGCATGTTTTGAATACAGGGGCGGTATGCATGAACGCAGCGAACGGTATAGGGAGCCGCTCCGCGTGCCATGCGCGCAGCGTCGAGCAACGGGGCGGCCCCGAATTTCGTGGCGTGTGTTGATGTGCCTGATTTTCGGGGCCGCCCCGTTGCTCGACGCTGCGCGCATGGACGCGGAGCGGCTCCTGACACCGTTCGCTCCGTTCATGCATCTCGCCCCAGATCGACGAGCGACGCGATCTCGATCGATGTTCATGGTTGTCATCCCATCGCGTCGCGCCGCGATCGAGCTCTGAAAGAGGACTAAAATGCATGGATTGTGAAGGACTGTGCATTCACTGTTGATGGTTGGCGCAAACTCGGTGCGCCTGTGGTATAGCATATGGCACCGAGTTTGCGCTAAGCTTCAACAGTGAACACGAAGTCTCTTCACAATACATGCCGACGTTATATGTTACGTGCACCGAGTTTGTGCCAACGTGCGCCGGAAGTTTCGTCAATAAAGTTCTGTGCATAGTCCGGCGGCAAAAGTCGCGTCGCAACAATGAAGGATGCTGCCGAGATGTCGTACGTTCGTGCCGTGGCAGTGTGGAGGAAAAAAAGATCGCCTCCGTGCAAACCGACGTCAACCCCTCCGAGAAGAGGGTTTTTGTCATGGGAGAGGTGCTGGTCGGCCGCAGCTCTCCTGAGGATTTTATTACAAAGGGCCGGCGTCGAGAGGAATCCAGGTCCAGCACGGAAGTATCCATGTGCCACCTGCGGCGAGGATGTTACCTGGCATAAAACAAGTGTCCAGTGCTTCGGATGCCAAAGGTGGGTGCACTTCTCCTGTTCGGGCCTCAGTTCTGTGAGGCATCATGACTCATCCTTTCGTTGTGTTCTATGCTCTGCCCCAACAACTCTGATTCCTCAATTACCAACCGCCCCCCTCTCCATTGTTCACATTAATCTCAACGGCCTTCGCAACAAGTTATCTGAACTCTCTATTCGCACGTTCTCATCACCCGGATGTTATCATGGTTCAAGAAACCAAGCTCTCTCCATCTACCACTTATCCCCAACCTAACATTCCGGGCTACACCGCCTATCACATGCCAAGGACAGCTCTTGGGGGCGGAGTGTCTACTTTCGTTCAATCTGCCTTACCTTCTCATATTATCCCTAATACTCCTAAGGACGGTACTCTCGAGCACATTCCTGTCCATCTCCCCTCAAAACCCCTTTATCTCTATTTAACATATATATTCCTCCTATATCATCTTGTCCCCCCTCTTATAATCCTATTCCCCTCCTTAAGCAGTTGTACGACTGCTCACTCTCCCCTTCAGCTGTCTTAGCGGGTGACTTCAATGCTCACACGTTCTGTTCCGCTCTTGGTTCTGACGCCAGAGGGGAAGATGTCGAAGAATGGGCTGAGGAGTGTGACCTGGTTATCCTCAATGATGACCAGCCCACTCGTCTCCCTGCCAACGGCCGACCTTCTAGCCCAGACATCTCTCTTGTGTCATCCAATCTCTCTAATGCTTGCACGTGGTCCACAACCACAACTCTCTCCAGTGATCACATTCCCGTCTTTGTCTATATTGATCTCTCTGACTCTCTTGCCCTTACTCTGGTTTTCGTCATCGTACTTATCTTAATTTAGGCCTAGCAGACTGGACCCTGTTCAGAGATGTTGCACTTCGCCATGCGGTCGACTACCCATGGAATGGTGATGTTCATCAGAAAGAGCGCCATCTAACAAGTGCCATCCGCAAGGCCATGAAAGCTGCAATTCCTGAGGGTCGTGTCAAGACCTTTTTTCCAAATGTCAGCAGGGAAATACTGCAGAAGATAAGAACCAGAGATGAGAAGAGAGCCGCAGACCATCTAGACCCGGACATAGCTGTGCTGGATAACGAGATCAAGCAGGATCTGGATAAGAACAAGAAGGAATGCTGGGAGAAGTTCACTGAAAAGCTGAATTTCAAGGCTGACGGAACTACGACGTGGAAAGTGTTGAGGAAAATTTCCGGCAAGTCCGCCCCTCGATGAGCTCCGCTATTGAGTCGGAGGAGCTCGTCTTCAAATCAGGGAAACCGTCTCCTTCTGCGCTCGGCAAGACCTTCATCTCCCGTGCCAAGCGAGGCGTGCACAACAGAGTCACGGTTAGAGAACTGAGCCGGTTGCCGCTCATGAACGCTTCTGAGGCCTTTACTCTCACGCAAGTAGAGAAGTCTATCAAAGAAATGCGGAATTCGAAGGCTATCGGACCTGACGGTATCTCCCAAGCCATCCTGAAGAAGCTTCCCACGGAACTTCTACCGATGCTTGCAGATATCATTAACACTTCTTTCCGGACCTGCACTCTACCCAAAGCTTCTGAAGACAGCCAATGTGATACCGTTGCCAAAGCCAGGCAAGTCCCAAAGCACGGCAAAGGGCTTTCGACCAATAAGCCTGTTATCGCCCGTCGCTAAATTAGCTGAAAAGTTGATCGTGACGGACCTGGCTGATCAAAATGAGCGACAGCAGCATCAGCATGGGTTCAGGAAACTTCACTCCACTACTACAGCTCTATTAGAGATCGTGAGCTTTGCGGTCGATGGGTTCAACATGAGAAAGCCCCTGAGAACGGTGGCCGTCGCCCTCGACCTGAGCAAAGCGTTTGACTCTGTTAACTTGGGACTGCTGTCCGAGAAACTGCTCAAGTCGTCGCTACCATCATGGCAGAAGCGATGGATTGCAGCGTTCACTAAAGGCCGCCGTGCTAAGGTTCTGTTCCAGAATCATGTATCCGATAGCATTCCAATAGCAGCCGGTGTTCCGCAAGGCGGAGTGTTGTCCCCTGCCCTATTCAGCCTGTATCTTGAGGACATTCCCGAGCCTCCCAATGATGTAAGGATTGTTATGCATGCCGACGACATCACCATCATATGCCAGGATCGTGACCTGCAGATAGCCGCTAACAAGATCAGCGCCTATCTCGTCAGAGTTGAAGCTCTTCCTCGATAAAATGATGCTCACAGTCTCTGCCGCAAAATCCTCTGTTTCCAGTGTTCACAACGAACACCAAGGAACACAGTGCCCATCCAGATGTCAAATGGGATGGTGACCTGTTGCCAGCAGCAAAATTCCCAAGCTGCTTGGCCTTATTCTTGATCCCTCACTGAAGTTCCACAAAAACGCGGAACAGAAACAAACAGTCGTCAAGGCTAGACTTAATATCTTGAGAGCTCTCGGAGGAACATCATGGGGAAGCAGCCGAGAGACTATATTGAGAACCTACAGAGCAATACTTCAGCCGGCTCTGGAATATGCGGCACCAGTGTGGCAGCACCTGGTGTCTGACAGCTGGAATAAGCTGCAGCGTGTACAGAATGCTGCGCTTAGAATTGCTACCGGTTGTGCAAGGAGCTCCCCGGTGGAGCATCTTCACGCGGAGGCCTGCATATTGCCGGTCAAGGAGCATTGTGAACTCCAGGCACAGCAGATGTATATTAATGTTCTGAGGCAGCCGAATCATCCGTCAAAGAGAATCATGAAGCCCATAAGAGAGAGGTCGATTAGGACGCCGTTCGCCGATGCTCCTCGTAAAGTTGATGTACAGAGATGGGCCGACTCCAACATGGAAAGGCTTCGTCTTCTGCGTGAGGAGCACACGCAATTTGTTCGAGGATATCTAGCAAAGGCGGCTGTGAACCCTATCTTGGGAACGGTGCCGCCTCGGGTTTGCGAGTCCGAGTCTCAACTCGGCAGACGAGCCAGATGTGCTCTTGCATCGCTGCGCTGTGGTCACTCTATTCTGCTCATGTCTTACGTCAACAAGATCGACAGCAGCCGACCAGACGCATGCCCGGACTGTGGTGCTCCCGGACACGACACGGCGCACTTGTTCATGTGCCCGAAGAGACCTACCTCCTTAACAACAATGGACCTTTGGACGAATCCTGTGAAGGCCGCCCAGTTCCTCAACATATGACAAAAACCACTTTGAGGCTGCAGAAGAAGAAGAAGAACAATGAAGGATAGGGATGGCTACGCAGCTTCGTACCTGCCTTTTATTCTTATCATTGCGGCGCGACTTTTGTCGCCCACTATGCAAGGGTCTTGAAACCACAACCGACAGTGTCATCTGTGTCGAATGCACATATCCACTGGTTCCGAGCCAAATTTACTCTGTTCCCTCGCGCGCGCTTGTGCGGAGCAAATGTAGAGATAGCGAGAAAGTGTGGGAAAAACGAGACGCAGCGTACGCGCGCAGACGCACGCGATGAACGGAATTAAATTTCACTCCGGAACAGAGCATATATCATCTTCTGGAACTCATTTTGAAATTGATACGCGTTTTAGCTCTCACTAATCGTTGAGGGCGAGTATGGAGCTTCTGGGGTCCGTTCTGCTCCTAAACAAATCATACGCATCGATCAAACGTGTTCAGACAGTTAATTGCAGATAAACATGTTTTGCCACCTCGACAGGCATGTTTTAGCGTTAGAGCCGATCGGACCCCCCCGATGCTCTATACCGCTATTCCTCATTGACTGGCCTAAGAATCTTGAATAATTTGTATATTTTTAGTGATTTGTCTCAAATATGTATAGTTAGGTCCGTGGCTTGTTTCCTCAAGAAGAAAAAACATGTAAATAGAAAGCGCGGCTGGCGCGGCGGTTAAAATCTCACCAGCGGCGGTCTGGTAATTAGCCGCTGGTGAGATTTAAACTGCCGCGCCAGCCGTGGAGTTAAATTCAAATGTTTTTTCTTGAGTAAACAAGACACGGACCCAATCATATAACCTAGCTCCTCATTTTGAGTTGTATTTTGTCATGACTGACCGCTCCGCTACTTGCTGGCCCGGAATCATCCCTGAACAACCAAGGCTTTACTGTGCTTATCTGGGCTAAATCCCGGTCCGCGATTGCGTCTCGGACACGCTTTGCGGCCGCACGCTCCGACTCAGAAGAGCTTTCAGCGCCGCAGCCGGCGACCTGCTGGCTCTGGGTGGGTTTTGGAAACGGGAAACTAAGAAAAGTTGGGGAAAATTGTATAAAAGCCACATCTAGTCGGCTTTGGCGCTGAAACCCGACTGACTCGAGCGCGTGCGGCTGCAAGGAGCGTGTCGAGATCGCGATTGCGGACCTGGAATTCGGCCCAGAGAAGCACAGTAGTTTCACAAATATAAATCAAAGGCAAAGGTAGCATCAGTCTATACAATAAATGTCTTTTACTAATTGAGGTCAGAGAAAGTTTACAGTCGGCTTGGACTCCTATTGCCGTCGATACCCATTTCTGAGGCTTTCTTGTTATTCTTCCAGCCTGTCTCACAGGTTTTGTGGTTTCTGCCATAGGTTAAAGGCAGTGGTCACGACTGAAAAACGTTATCTGAAAAAACTACAAAAATCAGTTTTCTTATAGGATCAAAACAAGCTGAAAACTATGGAAGGTAGCGCGGTGAAAAACGGTCTACAAATAGAGTTTCTAGGGCCCAAAGAAGCTAGTTCGTGCACACGTGCACAGCGATGAGACGAAACAGATCGCAGTCTCATGCCGAGCAGTCAAAAATCATCGAGCATTCAGAGGACGAAATAAATGCAAATTTAACGAATAAAACAGTTGAATAATGAAAGCATCACTTCAGTCGTAATGTTTTTGACTAGATGTGTACATAAATTCGTAGGGAAGGTTCATTGATTGACATTCAATTTCAAGCTAGCTGATGTTCTTGATATAAAGAGGTCATCGATGCCGATGATGTGGAGAGAACTCGTCCAACATCAAAAGACAAGAAAAGTTCAGGTTTCAAATTCGGCCCAAAACATGTGCAGTGGTTTTTTCGCGATTTTTCTTATGGGTCCTACTACTCGGTGGGAGATATAATCCAGGAAAGGATTTGAGAGAAGAAGACGATGAAGCATATTTGATCGCGACCACTGCCTTTAAGCGAAGTGGGCGATCTATTAGGCCCTATTCGTGGAGCGTGCAGCAGGTGTGGACTGACCCGCTGGCAATCGCGCGCTCCTCCGGGCGGTATGCGTCGGCAAGTTGCGGGCGGATCGCTGCTCATCGTGGCCTCGGGCGGGCGGATAGCTGCAACTGGGAAACTTGATCACGCTTAGCGAGCGGATCGCCGGCAAGCTCTGCGCGACGGCCATATGATCCACTGCAACCTGCCAGCGATCCGTCCGCAAAGGGCTTTGGTAGCCAGCGATCCGCCCGCTGCTCAGCTATGGCGAGATGCAGCGCGATCCGCCCACAACCTGCCAGCGATCCGCCCGCCACTGCCTTGGTAGCCAGCGATCCGCCCTGCTCAAATTTTTCAAGCTGAACTTGTCAATCTTTGACGAGTTCTTTTTCTGGTATCAGTATCATGCGCAGAGTAAGTAAACCGAAGGGTATAAAAAGGTGCTCCATCGCACTGGATGCTCAGTCGGGCATTTCGAGGCCGATCCTGAATCCTCATCAATCGTCAAGTCACCTTTTGAAGCGATCACTTAGAGAAGCCGGAGGATAATTTTTGGCAGTAGCTCAGAGGTGATGGTCCCGCACAAGGAGACCGTGGTGGGAAATATCGAAATAACCCATATGAGTGCATCGAGGGCGGGTCGCTGGCCACTGCCGGGCCGACCGCCGGCTACTGCCGGGCGGATCGCTGGCTACCGCCGGGCGGATTGCTGTCTACTGGGCGGGCGGATCGCTGGCTACCGTCTGGCGGATTGCTGTCACTACTGGCGGGGCGGAGCGTATGGAGCTACTGCCGGGCGTGGATTGCTGGCTACTGGCGGTGGATGTCGGGGTTGTCGATCCGCCCGCCAAATGCCAGCGATCAGCCCGCACCTACTGTCTGAGTAGTTATAAAACCTGCGAAATGCGAAAACAACGTCTCCGGCGATGACATTGCCGCCGCCGCTTGCTGCTCGGATCAGGGGCTCGTCTGCAGTATTGCGGTTTTGACGTCCGTGACGCCATTTTGCACACTGAAAGCTTCCGGGCGTTTTTATTGTATTTTATCGATATTTCACGCCTCTATCATATGTTTACTACAGAAAGTCACTAGAAATGTATTGTTCTTGTCATAGCAGGAGCTTATTATGTCGTTTTGGTTATAGTATTTTAACAAATATGGATAAAAAATAATCAGTTGATGAAGGAAATTGGCAAAAAAAAATGTCCAACAGGGGGTGTGTGTAGGTCTCGCAAGGATAGCAAAGGTATACAGTGCCGCGGCGTGTATAACTGCTCGGTGCAAAAAGTGATGGTGGCCATCGTGTATCAACACCCTCGAGGAGGCGGGAGAAACGGGGTAGAGGAGCGGAGGTTTCTGATTGAACGCGACACGGGCTAGCTTCTCCGCCTTTGCGTTAAATCAGGAATACTGCGCCGACTATGCGTGCTTTGATCTTTGAACATAACAGGCTTTCGAAACCTCAGCCTGGTTAGCATCGTCCGTAATTACATACAAAAATTCTAATAATATTACTCGAAAATATTTTTTGGCAAGTGGCAGTATACGAATTTTCTGAACTCCTTACTCTGAAATCAAATCTTTCTCTGCATTTCCAATCTTTCGAATTTCGAAAATCATTCGAATAATTTTCGAAATAATAGAATTCGGTTAGAAGTACAACAGCAAAGCGGATTGGTCAAAATAGTCTTATGGAGGAATACAGGTGACATTAGAAGGATATCGATGATACAACAATACTGCATCACAAAAATGTGAAAACTACGTATAAGAAAACACATGATCATAATGAGCAAAATAACCAGACGATTTGAACCGAACCACATCGTATCAGGAGTTGTCGAAACGCGGGTCGTGGAAGAAAACAAAGCGAAGCACGTCACTTTGTGTAAACGGCCGACATGCAGGGCCGAATGCAATCAACAGGGCCGTATGCATACCTTCCTCCTCGGGCGGGGATCTCGTCCCCGAGCGTCCCCAGTGCAAAGGGACGATCCCCGCGTGGGGACGCACGGGGGACGGACTGTATGCACATCTCGTGCCTCGGGTCCCCGGGTCGACAGAGTGGGTGCAGGGACGCAGAGGACGCACGGTGAAAATGAGGAGGGATGCAGGCTGCGGGCGGTTGTTACTTTCGAGCGCGGTAGTGTACAACTCGTATCCGTTATTTGTATTTATTTATTAATGAGCTAAGCATGGCCGGTGAAAGCTTCGAGGAGATTCTAAGGTGCGGTAAAATACTTTTAGGTCTGCTACATGTGCCCCTTTACTTATGATTGTCAAACAGCACTGGTAGGACTGATTCTTAACTCGAAAAATTGAATGATCGAATTGTATTACCATACGCTCACGAGGGAGAAATGTTCGCGCCTTTTGCCTTATTTTTACAACTGCGTGCGAATTTACCCTTCACGGATCCTCCTTTCGTTGCATCGAGCAAATTGCAATAACGCAGAAATAATGTGAAGTAAGCGTAACGAAAAAAAATCTAATTCAATGAACAACAGAAAGTAGAGAAGCAGCATAGTTAGAGGTAAACCGCCAATTCAAGCACCTATCACAACTGTGACGAGCTTTGCCAATTTCCTGAAATTTTCCTGCAACTAATTTCTGTATGTAACGAATGTGTTGCCGACGTTTCGAATACTCTTGAATCGTGAGCCGAGCCTGGCCATTTGGTCAGTTATCCATCGAATTTCTTCCATCAAAAATCGACATTATTACACCGGCATTTCAGTACTATGATAGCCCTTGCGGCAAACAGAATCTTCCTCGTTTTCTGTGTGGGCGTTGTATGCGGCACATTGTCCCGTGCTGATTATGCACGTAACACTTGGAAGACCGTACTTTGCGGAAGAACTTCTTCAGCGCAATTCTCGGAGAATACTCGGAGGGGGTGCGAACCTCACTTCCACCAGGGGCGGCATGCATGGAACGCAGCGAACGGTGTCCGAGGGAGCCGCTCCGCGCGCCATGCGCGCAGCGTCGAGTTAAGACGGGGCGGCCCCCGAATTTCCGTGGCGTGTATTGAGGTGCCTGATTTTGGGGCCGCCCGTTGCTCGACGACGCGCTGCGCGCATGGCACGCGGAGCGGCTCCCTGACACCGTTCGCTGCGTGTTCATGCATGCCGCCCCAGGATCGCCAGCCTTCCCTTCCATGACAGCAAGGCTGCAAACAGGAAAGCGCCAGTGGAACGCAGGCTGGCGCCCCCATCGTCTCATCGCGGCAACGGGACCGTCCTACCCCGGTTCTCACCCGCAGTGGTTACGCATGTCATCCCAAAGCCAATATTTTTTGGTACCCTAGGTTTGCTCCTGTTCTCAGTGCCGTTTCCTCGCCATTCAAGATGATTTCTACAACTTTATTATACTGATGAAACATCGGTAGGTTTGTAGAGAGAACCATGAAAATTGTTATAACAGTAATAATTAGAATACTCCTCATTTTAATGGTAGTCTACCCGAATGTTCACAGGGCATTACGCAAAGATATACATATAGTTTACAAAAGCGAGGCGGCTTCCTCAATCTTCTTTCGTTTTTTTTTTCATTTTCACTGTCTCAGGCAGCAACATTCATCACTCTGGAGCGGTACCGGAGAGCTACTCGAGCGGCGCTGCCTCTCTGCTCCGAGCGAAAATTAGCCATCTTACTTCGGGCCACAGCAGCCGCTCTCCGGGCCACACAGCAGTATCGCTCGGAGCGATCTTCGGTCCCAACTTGGCACTCGCGGTCTCTGTTCGGGCGATTTTCAAAAATTTCCCCTAATTGCTAAATTTTCTTTATTTCCGCCTCTTCTGAGAAAGAGGTGGTGATTAAGCCTGTTAAGAGGATAAGGCACCTGTTACAGCCTGTGGGTCAGGAGGTTAATCCTGCCACAGGCCGCAACAGCAGAGATACCATCCCAGCAGTTGATCCGCAAATGAGGAAGCATTCCCACCGCGGGCCATGGCGGAGGAGATCCCCCCGGCCGCCAAAAAAAATTGTAATCCTGAGTGTAATCCGAGGATCACCTCTCAAGAGTGGCCTCGAAAGAGCCAACTACCCGGGTCTACACGAGGCGAGGTTTCTGCTCTTTGAGTACTCCGCAGGGAGATTGGTTTGCCTTTCTTTGAGTGATAACGTGGCTCGCACGCGTTATCACTCAAAGAACAGCCAATCCCGCGTCTTCTATCTCTGGCGATGGCACCGCTTGTGGGCAACTCCTGTGAGAGCGACCGGAGGTAGCGACTCCTGAGGGGCGAACTGGCACCGGACAGGGACCGCACGGTGCCAGTTGGCCCCTCGGCCGCTGTCCGGGCGATGAGACGTCGCATAATTGTGCAGGGAGAAGCCAGGTCCCGCTCGTGGGAGCGATGGTTTGCCTGAGGTTATGCACACCTCTCTTGCTAACACACAGTCTTTGTTTATGAAAAATCGCCGAAGATCTGAAGATACAGTGAATCTGTGGGAAACCACCTCACATAGAAAAAACACAAAAATCGCGTAACTTTCACGGTTCCTAGATGTCCACACAATAGGATACTAATAAAGTGGCAGATATATGAGTGAAAGAAACAACAACATGTTACAGCATGCTTTATAACGATGCGAGTAAGATGCCAAAAGTTCCGCAGGTTCAACGTTGCCTTTGCATTCCAATCGTTCTCCTCGTGCGGTCCTGAAGTTACGTAATCCTGCAATAGGAGACAATCTCTCTCATCAGAAAGACTGCATAACAAACTTCACTGCAAAAGTGAACTACCTCCACGGAGCTGTCTAATCAGTTGCATCCACCATCAACGAAGGCGCACTTGTAAACGCGCACATCGTGCCTGAAAATCGAAGTTTTAACTGGTGGTTAGGTGCTGCGAAGGAACGGTAAAAATACCTGTTGATGAGCTGATAGCTTCTCGAACCCGTCCTCCATGGAGTTCAATCAGATCCATTTTGGAGGAGTTGCCTTCTTTCATCTCGGCAAGACGACGAAGATCCCACTAACAAAAACCTCAGAAGGTGGAATAGTGCCCTGAACACAACGTAAATGAATAGATAACTTCAATCTACTGAGAGGAAGAAACGGAATTCTGAGTCGGAGTTGTGAAAGCAGAAGAATAATAATGAAGTGGTGAAACTAATGACGAAAATGAGTGTTGAGATTGTGTGCTCCACCGTTGAAAACCTGCTCGATTTGCAAATCATGCAACGCGGTGCAGAGGGCTGGCTCAACGGTGGTCGGAGCGCCGTCCCCCTCGAATCTCCGCCCACAATTACGGTTCAAGGCTGGCCCCCCTGAGCGAAAATGAACGAGGCTTGCCCCCCTCGAGTGCCTGAGTTCTGCACACTCCTGCTCATCTGGCCACGAAATGAATTGACTAGCCCTCTTGTTTATGGCGCTCAGGAAAGCCACCAATGTGCGTGAAATAGTGGCCTGATGGCATCCAGCAATTCTTGCAACATCAGCCTGCATAACGTTCCTGCCCAGCAGGTGAAAGCAAATTCCAACTTGATCCGCAATGGTAAGATCGCTAACACGCCCGGTGTTTGTCTCCGTATCCGCACGCAGTGCGGATACATATTCTGTAGAATGTGGGCCGCGTAAAGCGGTAATCCTTTCTGAATTCTGTATCCGTGAGCGTATCGTATGGACAGGTTCTTTCGCGAAAAACACGCGGTACGACTTCACTCCTGCATCTTCTCACCAAGTCCAGGGGTGCGTTCCAAGAACATTCCTATGGCAAAACGCGTCCATGGAAACGTGGCCGCGGCCACGTGGCAGCAATTTTCAGTTATAATTCGCATTCAAGGAAAGCAAAGTTGTTCATGGAAAGGTTGTTTTTCCTCCCACGGCGTCGTGGGAGCGTTCTCGGAACGCACCCAGAGTGTTAACAATGTCCATTTTGTTCCTATAAACTACTATAATACACATACGTATACTTTCAGAACAGCGAAACTCAGTCGCTTACCAGTGAAGTAGGCTAGTGCGCAAAAACACTCAAATTCCTTAGAAATGGTAATCCACCTCACTTAAATAACGCGCCCCATTCCGAAAACGCGCTCCAATGCCACTCGGGGACGCCACTCCCGAGCAAATTCGTAGGGGACCCCATCCCCGCAAATTGTGGGCGGAGCCCGTCCCAAAGATCACGGGGAGAGGTGCATGCCGGGGATGACTGGGGTCGTCCCCATCCCCGCGCGGGGACGCTCGGGGAGAGGTATGCATACGGCCCCAGGCCGGGTTGGGGAAGGGGCAGGGCAGTCTACGCCTCTGAAGATGTCCGTAAATCACAAAATCAATCGTGCCCCTGCCGCCCCAGCTAGGAGGCTGGGGCAGCTAGAGCAGCGAAAAACACTAATGGGGCACGATTGATTAGATGATCTACTGTCCTCGCACTGCGATCGCCAAAGATGCCGACTGCCCTGACCCTGCACCAACCCGGCGCGCTGATGCATCAGGCCCCAGTAGACTGTCTGTCGACAATGGGCGACAGACAGTCGACCACCCTTGAAGTCAAACCACCCAGCGACCGGTAAGCCACAAAGGTGACGTGTCAACCACCCGTTGGACGCCACGAGTTTCTGAGTAGGTCAAGGTCCTGGCACATGATGGCTTTGTCGTCGACGTAGATAATCTTTGTACACTGAGGAGGCTCGGGTAGGTCCTCGAGGTACAAAGTGAACAGGGCAGCCCACCAAAAGGAGGGTATCGTGAGGTCGTGAGGTTCACCCAGGTATTCACTTATTCATGTGTGGAGTCAAAGTAGTAGCGCGACAGTGAACGGGGACGCTTGTAAATAAAAAGGTTAGCTTCAACGTCTTATAGTGTATACCCTGTCCCAAAAGAGATGGCTAGTGTAGAGCCTAAAGAAGCAGCGTACCGCGCTCAACGTCTCTGACATTTTCGTATTTTTGGACGTTTTTTAACTTTCTCACTTCATTTTCTTTCATACTCCATTGCTCTTTTGCCATCTTTTCTCTCGAAATGCTCGTGTTATTCACTCGATACATATTTTGTTCTTCACGTGGCAGGGAAAGTTTTCAGGATATGCTCAGGCGATTCTCAGCCCCGAGCCGCACCGAATAGGATCGAAGCCGCCTGACAGTTCGGCTCTGTTCTCCCAATCTGCGGACTACTGCTGTTGCTGTTCGGGCCAACCGGAATAGCCCGGACAGCTTAACAGCAGTGGCCCTGAAAGCAACATCAGTGGCCCGGACAGCAACAGGAGCCGACTCGCAGATTTTGAAAAACGAGTCGAACTGTCTGGCGACTCGGGGCCGATGATCGCCTGAGTGGATAGCAGGTCGGAGCGCACAGAGTCGTCTAATCCGTCGATTTCACCGCAAACTCGATACAACCGAGTTGTTTTAACTTGTCTGAGGGCAGTAGTTCCCTTTATTATTTGGTTGCAGTGTCTATGAGGTCTCACACAACTTGAACATCGATCCATGTGCTTCAGGTTGCTGATGATGTCAGAGACGCAGAGGGCGGCGCGCTGCTTCTCTGGACTCTAGGCTTGCCATCTCGTTTGGGACAGGTTATAACCACTGTCTAACGTGCGGCGAAGGGAGCGATTCAGCAATGTTGCATTTTGCGCAGCCCATCTTTAGCTTCCGTATTGGTGCTATGTGGGAAGGGGGGGGGGGCAGTGTTGTATCGCACTTGGCCACGCCCATTTTTCCGTGCCGCAATGACTCTCCTGATTTTGGCAGGGGAGTGAAACCCCGGGTAGGTGCCCAAATTTAGTGCGGCACAGTAAAATGGGCGTGGCCAAGTCCATCGCGCCATAGTGGCCCCCCCTTCCCACATAGCACCTCCGTAATCTTGTAAAAAGACGTTAGATACTATCGCTTTCGGAGGCAAAATCCGATCCGCAATTGCAGACTACGGCTGTTGTGTCATGCGACACGTGATAATCGTGTCGGGATCAAGTGGTTCCATCACGATTATCACGTGTCGCATGATGCAACAGTCGTAGTCCGCAAATGCGGACCGGAATTTGGCCCCGAGAACGACAGTATGTGGTCAACTACCTACATAACCATTTTCAGTGAATTCTGTGCTGAATCTGCCTGTTACAGTATACCTACCGTAATCTTCCAGATCCACGGTAGTCTACAATGAATCTCATCTCTGGAAGGTGCACCATTTGTACGTTAGCTATCTACTCAAACTCCATTTCTGCATTACAATGCGGTCATACCTTTCACTTCGATTGTGTCAACAGTTGGATTGAGGTAATGTTTCATTTCCGCTTTTTTTTGTTTCAGCGCACAGACGAATCCTTGCTGAGGGTTCATTTTCAGCGCTCGAAGACGTGTCCCGTTTGCCGAAGAAGCACAGAAAAGGACTGCATTGTGAAGCGGTTGTATCTTGAGAGCGGAAATGAAAGCTCCATGCACGCTGCTGTTCCTTTGGTATTTATTAGCTTATCCGGTTTCATTCAGTTCTTTAGTTTCGGAATCAGAATGGCGGCCTCAGTAGACCGCGTCGCAGCGAAACGTTGTGCTCATTAAAAAACTGTATTACAGCGGAGCGAGGCGGCGCAGCCAAGTCGTGTGCTCGCACCTGCATCGCGTCGCGTTGGGCTAGAATTTTGACGCGTTTCCATCTCCACTTGCGCAAATCGGCAATTATGTGGAAGAGAGCGTGCTTCATGGTAAAGCGCCAAAGTGGACCAGCGCGCTCCGTGGCTAATAGTTAGAATGGGTGACATGAGTGAACACGCGGCCCGCTGGGAATGGCTTAGATTTGAACATATCAGAAAATCGCCTGATTCAATGCGTGTCGGATATGCATTCAACTCGAGTGACCACACTCATCGAAAGGCTCTATCGCATGGGCACGTGCTTCAAACAGCAGCACGTGCTGCAAATTTTCATCGCAGGAGCACGTGTCGCAAAAAGTGATAGCAGGGGCACGTGCTGCAAAGGTAGTCCAGCACAATCGCAGCAGCACACCGACAGGCGACGCGGCCAGCTCGCAGAGCACCATCTGGGACCGACAGCGGTTGGACGAGCCATCTAACGGTGGGCCAAGTGACGCAAACTTGGGTAATTGAAGCGGCGACGCTGCCGGCCTTTTAGTCCCGTTTCAAGAGTGCGTCGTATGCTTTCCTTTTTTGGAAAATTGTATTGTCATCGAGTTGTATGTGTATCATGCACGCACTGAATGTCTTATTTGTTGGGGCACGTGCTGTAGTTCGAAAGACAATAGCAGCACGTGCTCCCCTAGCAGCACGTTCCCTGACTGTGCTCGAAATCGCCTGGTCTTTCAATTGAATGCACATTCGACACGCATTGGATGCGGCGATTATCTGACAAGGGAAGTACACAAAGCGTAGGTCGGATCTGCCAAAACGACTAGTGTCGTTAGTATCTCTTGTGGCTCAATAGTAAAACTGCTAAGTATCCCGCCCCGAGCCGCAGGTTCCAAGAAGTTACAAGCTTAAAAAGCTCAGTTTTTTGTGCTTTTTGTACCTTCCAAAAAGCGCGTTAGTCTCCAGAAAATCCGGAAACGGACCTCATAAATGTGTTCAGCGGCAAAAACTACCCCCCTTAGCAAAGTTTGGGTGAAGGCACATTTTCCGTACTTCGTCCAGACTAACACCGTTTTGGACTTGTACGAGTTTTCGGTTGGGCGTTTATTTCTCCCAATTGAGGGCTCTGGAAGCGTTTTAGAAAAATTGTCCAGATTTGACCTAAAATTCTCTCAGGAGGGTTTTTCGGGGCGCTGATCACGAATCTGTGGTTAATTAGTCGATTTTCCAAAGTTTTCGGCTAATTTTGTTTGAAGCTCCCCAACTGGGGAAAATTTCGAGGGAAAAACGCCACTTTCGAGATTTCCGGTTTTCTACGATAGATATGTCTCAAAATCATTCTTTGAGGGTTATTTGGAGTGCTGAACACGAATCTGGAGTCCGTTTATCGATCTTTTGCGGATTACGGTAGATTACGGTGGGTATACGGTAGTTTGGTAAAAATCTCAGATTGTACTGAAAATTTGTATACTGTGGTTATTCGGGGTGAGAATACGAATTTGATGTCCGTTTGTCGATTTTCAAAATACTAAGGTGGGTTTTGATTCCCTAAATAATATATATATATATATATATATATATATATATATATATATATATATATATATATATATATATATATATATATATATATATATATATATATATATATATATATATATATATATATATATATATATATATATATATATATATATATATATATATATATATATATATTATATTTATATATATATATATATATATATATATATATATATATATATATATTTATTTATTACATAGGCAAGCCTATGCAATCAAAAACAATGTTCAAAACGACCGCGAAATACGAATGAACCATAGGAAGTTGAAAGCATAAATGACATGTTACCTACCGTAACCTACAGTAAACCTCAAAATTTCGACAAATAGACTCCAGATTCGTATTCGCCACCCTACATTACCCCTACATAGAACTTTTGAGCTAAATCCGAGAAAATTTTTGAAACTTCAAAAAAATGCCTGATGGTGGTACCCTTGCCTTTTCTCCAGGCTTAAAAATGCTCATAACTTTTTGAACCTGCAGCTCGGGGTGGATACTGCGCATTTTCACTATTGAGCCAGAAGAGATACTAAAGATACTAGTCGTTTTCGCAGATCCGACCTACGCTTTTTATACTTCCCTTGTGAGATGCTTTGATCTGCTGTCTGGGGAAGATGAAAGGAAACAATCTTCTCAATGCGCATGGGTAGATCAAAACGCAAGTCAGGAATCTGTGGGAAAGTTGTGGGGGTCGGAGCTCTCTATTTCATGGGTAAGCATTAAGCTCGGCAAGTTTTAAGCTTGCTGATTGTGGAGTGAAGCAGCGGGCTTATTCCAACGCAGGCTATAAAACATGCTTACAAAAGTGTGTTTCTTCAAAATCTTACCAAAGTTGCCGAATTTTCATAGGCCGGACTTCAAGCATGTGAGGATTTGCACAACATGATAGCGAAGATTTTTCGAGATCTCCCTGCTGCAAAGAGGATGAAAGAACGGAGAGCATTCGAGGTTAGTTTTGACATTACGCTGGCGCCATTGTTTCCTGAAATGCGCCTGATCAAGGATAACGCCAGCAGCATTGAAATCGGGGTGCAGAGTGTGAAGGTAGCGCTGCCTCGGTCGAAGTTCTGGGGCCGAATGCATCAACAAGCCGGGCAGGGGCAGTCTGCGCCCTTGAAGATCTCCGTAAATAAGAAAATCAATTGTGCCCCTGCCGCCCCAGCTCGGAGGCTGGGGCAGCTGGAGCAGCGAAAAACACTGCTGGGGCTCGATTGATTAGATGGTCTACTGCCCTTGCACTGCGATCGTCCAGGTGGCCGACTGCCCTGCCCCTGCCCCAACCCGGCGCGTTGATGCATCCGGCCCAGGGATGTGCGGCAATTGCCGTTTGCCGGCCAGTTTTGGAACTTTTGGATATCTTCTGAAAAAATCCTCCGAAGGCCGAAGCCGCTTTCTCGCGAAGCCGCAGCGGCGATTTGCTCAGACGGTCGCCGCAATCAATGCGTGCTGAATATGCATTCAACTCGAAGACAAGGCGATTTCAGGCCCAGTCAGGGCTCAAGCTGCAAGCGGAGCACGTGCTCCTATTGTGCTTCAAACTAGAGCACGTGCACCATCAAATAAAACTTTCAATGCGTGCGCGATACAGATTCAACTCAACGACAAAACGATTCTTCAAAAAAGGAAGGCATACGACGCACTCTTGAAGAGGGACTCAGATGTCGGCAGTGTCGCCGGTTCCGTTACTGTGCTTATCTGGGCCAAATTACTGTCCGCAATTACGTCTCGGCACGCACAAAAAAGAAAATCCACAACCGGGCAAGATAAAAACCACCATAACCCTGTAGATAACGTACATCTGTGTGGGAGAGCGGTCGTTCTCATCACGGCAGAACTAGATATGAAGCAACAACCACTTCAAAACCTTGCTGAAGGAATTGATAGCTGTGGGTTACGGTGGTTTTTATCTTGCCCGGTTGTAGATTTTCTTTTTTGTTCGACACGCTTTGCGGCCGCACACTTCCGAGTCGGAAGAGCTTCCAGAGACCACAGCCGCCTATCTGCTGACTCTAGGTGGGTTTTGGAAACTGGAAAGTAAGAAAAATTGGAGAAAATTTTATAAAAAAAGCCACATCGAGTCGGCTTTGGCGCTGGAAACCCGACTGACTCGAGCGCGTGCGGCCGCATAGCGTGTCGAGACGCCATTGCGAACCGGAATTCAGCCAAGATAAGCACAGTACCTAAGCTTACGGTTCTTGGCTCGCGCAGCCGCTAGAGACATCGTACAACAGCTGCCGGAGCCAAATTTTGCTCGGCGAGCTGGCCGAGCCGCATTTCGGTATGCCGGCCCCATCGCGTGTCGCTGTGCTGCTACTATAGCGCTGGACTACATTGCAGCACGTGCTCCAGCGATTCAGTTTTGTAGCACGTGTTCTTTCGATGAAAGTTGGCAGCACGTGCTGCTGTTTAGAGCAGGTGCCTCTGCGATAGAGCCTTTGGATGAGTGTGGTCACTTGAATTGAATGCATATTCGGCAAGCATCGAATGCGGTGACTTTCTGAGTCTTTGATTTCCATGAGGTCCCACATGTTGTGTTTTTGCTCATCTGATGCCTTGAACTGGAACTACTGACTTGAACTGGAATCAGTAGAATGTCGACATAAGTACTGAAAAAAAGGGGAAAAAGTAGAGCGGCACATATGAATAACTTCTGGGTCAATCTAAGGAATAAGGCTTTTTGCCGTTTGCCGAAATCTCAAAATCGTTCGCCGCACATCCCTGATCCGGTATATGCCTCACACGGATTCAGTCTTTTGCGTTAACGAAGTTGAACTCGTGACGTGCCATTATAAGGATTGAGGTCGTTGAGTCTCCTGATACACCTTTATTCATCATAAAACTGCTCTACTTTTGTCTAGTACGGCGATAGTAGAAGACCTAATTACTGTGCTTATCTGGGCCAAATTCCGGTCCACCAATTGCGTCTGACACGCTTTGCCAGTCACGCTCCCGAGTCAGAAGAGTTTCCAGCGCCGCAGTCGCCGATCTTCTGACTCAGGTGACGATTTTGGAAACTGGAAACTAAGAAAAATTGGAAAAAATTGTATGAAAAAGCCACATCGAGTCGGCTTTGGCGCTGGAAACCTGACTGACTCGAGCGCGTGCGGCCGCAAAGCGTGTCGAGACGCAATTGCGGACCGGAATTTGGCCCAGATAAGCACAGTATCTTTGATTCAGCTGTAAAGAGAACGGATGAGCAGCTGTGATCTCATTGTTGCAGAGATGGCTGAATTACGACGCGGATTGGTAGATAAATCCGCGGCTGTCAAGAAGCTGACGGAAGAGAACCAAGAAGCTCAGAAAAAACTGCGACAGCTGGAAAAGTCCTTGGCAAATCGTAATGCGAAGGTATATAAGCAGCATAATGTCCTTATCGGAACGAAATTCCGATCCGCAGTTGCGAACAGCCGCTGTTGCGACACGCGACACAATCGTAATCGCGCTGGGACTACTGGTCCCGGCACGATGGACCTCTGCTCCAGCACGATTATCACTGTGTTGCGTGCTGCAACGGCTGTTCTCCGCAACTGCAGACTGGATTTTTCTCTGATATGGACAGCATCTCATTGAATCGCGTTGAATAGTGCTATTTTGTGAATTATTGGGTGGTTTCTCAAGTTTTGCCTCTCATTTTGTTATTCGCAGAGGTAGAACCTTACCGTACGGCAACATAGGACTGGTCAAAAAGGGTCATTCTGACTTGTTCGCAGCGTTTTCTACAGCGTTGGCGTTGTTACAGAAACCGGAAGGGCCTTTTAACGTCGTTAACTCAATCGCGTTAGAGAGCGAAGCTATTTTGACTCTCTGTACTATTTTTTTAGGAGAAGAATGCTGAAATATGTTCTATTTTGTTGGAAATAGGAGGGAATTACTGTATCACGGATGTTTTTCATTGCAGATCTCCTCCCATTTGCAAGCAAAACTGAAGGACGCCGAGAAAAGTCGTCACCAGCTTGAGCTGTGAGAGCATTTTCCGTCCTATTGTTAGATGTACAGTCTATGTCAAATCGAGTTTCTCATGGCTCCTTCGCGTGCGTGTGCGGAGCGAGAGGGCGTCGCGGTTGACAGAGTTAGCGGCGCGCGCTATATATGAATTAACATAGGCAAGGATCCTGAAGAGACTTTACGTCCCCCATTGGATGTTGGCGCAAACTCGGTGCACCCATGGTATAGCATATGGCACCGAGTTTACGCCAACCTTCAATAGTGAACGCAAAATCTCTTCAGGATTCACTGCCGCTGTTATGTGAATTTCGTGTTGACACAGACTGGACTTTCCAATCGCATGTCCCCGGTCGAGGGTGCGCTCAGGGTTGCGGACGCGTTTTTGCGTTGCGTGTCCTACTGTTCCGTGCTCCAGCATCAGCCGATAGTTCTCATCTTGTTCTGTAAATTTTGACTCTTTTTTTCTCTGCCGGAATTCGGTCTAGTTCTGCGTTTTCCTTTTAGACGAATGTTATAAAAAAGATTGGCGTGATTGTCGCTTTCAGCGATGTGGCAGACGGTTGGTGCAGGAGCGTGTTGAATACGCAGCTCGAGCGCGCGCCTCTGACGGAAACCGATCCCGTGTATTTTGAAAATGTGATTGGAAGGAGTGTTCCATCTTCATTGTTTAGAAATCTACTTTGCAATTGGTCAGATGTGCTCACTAAGGCGTCGATTATACTCTCGCCACCAAGCGTCGCGGCGCAGAGCATTCATGTAGTATTGATCACGCGGCGAAGCAAGAACGATATTAGCGTTCGTTTATACTCCCGCCGCCGAGCGGCGCGGCACAGTGCATTTCTGTAATATTGATCACGCGGAGCGGCACGATCGATATTGTAGGATTGCACTTCGCCGCGTCGCTCGGCGCCGGAAGCATAAACGACCTCTTATAGGTTTGCACTTCGCCGCGCCGCTCGACGGTAAGAGTATGAACGACCCCTACAGTGGTTTTCACACGTTGTGTAACCATATCAGGGTCGAGCAGGGCCGGAGAGGGGTTATTAGAACTTTTGACCAAAACCGACAATTTGGTGTGAGGAGGATTGTGTAATATTTGATTCAAAATGAAACTTTCAGAAGGGTGTCGTAGAGCTTTTCAAAAAGAGACAACAATTTGTTTGGACCTAGATATTTTCTGTGTGAATATTTCATTTTGCTGCATTGAAAATTCCGAACAATTTGAGGGAACTGAAGAAAGTTCGGAATCATCAAGCGGAACCGAACAAAGGCCTGAAGAGGAAGAAGAAGGTTAGTCATTCTGACGAAGTGGCGAAAGGATGTTTAGTTTAATTGATAACCATCTTAATGGGGCTCTAGCAGTTATGCAGGGTCTTAAGGGGTCTGCAGAGTTCAAGTTGCGGCGTTGAACAGCACTGGGTGATGTAATATCGATTACATTCGGCGACGATGGCGACCGACGCGGCGTTAAGGGCGACGAGGGGCACCGCAGAGTGTCTTGACGCCGTGGCGGCCCACATCACTGCCAGCGAGCGGCAGCCGACGCCGCGACTATAATGTTCGAAAACATCTTGTCGTCGCGTCAAGGTTGACGCTCGGCGACCACTCGCCGGTCACTGCAACTCTGCAGACCCCTTCAGGCCCCGTCCATACTTAGCTACCGGCGGCAAGACGCTGTAGAATCTCTGCTGCCCTAGGTTGGTTATTCATGATTTATTGGTCAGGCACGGCACCGACGATGGGCTGCAGAGGTTGTTAACTACAGCTGCATGCCGCTGATGCTAGCGTCCCTGGCAGGTTTTGGACGAAATCAATAACCAGTGGTGAAGAAGGGGACAACCTGCGTCCGCCGATGCTCGTAGTCCCTGGTCGCCTTTTATTCCGCTTCGGTCGCCGGTGTCGCCCAATAAAATCGATGTTACATCCCTCAGCGTTGGTAGTTGCTGTGAAAAGCTTTGCGAATTTAACTCAGCAGACCATGCCAGCGTTGACTGCGCGACACCTAAATTGTTCCTCTGACAAGGGAACCACTCTAAGTCATAGTAATCATTCCAAATGAAGTGTACTTTTCTAGAACCATTTTCGGACGGAAAGTCCGAATATGCCCATCGCAGCTGTTTAGATTCTTTCTAAAAGCAGTTATAAGCGTTTTTAAAGTTTCGCGGCAAGGTAAGGGTACCCCCCAAAGGATTTTTAGGGTGTTTTTAATCTTATTTCCGGATTTCGCTAAAAAAATTTGTTTATAGGGGTAATCTGTGGTGCTGAACACGAATCTGGGGTTCGCTTGTCGAACTTTTAAGGTTTACTGTAGGTTACGGTAGGTAACATGCCACTTAGGGGGCAAAACCTGCCTTAATGATCCGAAAATCGACAAGTGGGCATCGAATTCGTATTCAGCACCCCAAATAACCTTCACATGGAAACTTTGAGACAAATCTGAGACTTTGACTAAATTACCGTATACCCACTGTAATCTACCGTAAGCTGTCAAAAATCGATAAACTGACATCAGATTCGTGTTTAGCACTCCAAATAACCCCCAGTAGAACTATTTGAGCCACATCTGTCGCCACATTCTGGAAATCGTCAAAAGTCGATTTTGCCGTAATTTTTTTTCTGCCGGTGGGAGCTTTGAACAAATCAGTCGAAAACTTTGGAAAAATTACAAATGAACCTCAGATTCGTGATCATCACCCCAAATAACTTCTCAGGGCGAATTCTAACTCAAATCTGGAATATTTTTCTAAAGCGCTTCCGAGAGCCCTCTCTATTCAGTATTGTTTCTCTGAAGGTCAAATGATTCTTAAGGTCCGCACATTGCGTGCCGAAACGCTTTGCAAAGCCGCACGCGCTCGAGTCAGTCGAGATTCCAGCGCCAAACCCGACTCGATATGGTTCTTTTATGCAGTTTTCTCCAATTTTGTTCAGTTTTCAGTTTCTAAAACCCACCTAGAGTCAACAGATCGGCGGCTGCGGCGCTGGAAACCCTTCTGACTCCAAAGCTGGCGGTCGCAAAGCGTGTCGAGACGCAATTGCGTACCGCGAATTTGGGCCCAGAGAAGCACAGTATATAAACAAACGCCCAACCACGAAAATCCGTCTAACAAGGGAAGTGTTTAGAGTGGTGAAAGCATCTGCGAAAACGACCAGTATCGTTAGTATCTCTTCTGGCTCAATAGTAAAAATGCGCAGTATCCCGCCCCGAGCTGCAGGTTCGAACAAGTAATGAGCATTTTTTAAGCCTCGCGAGAAGTTAATTTTTTTGGAGGTTCAAAAAAATTTCTCGGATTTGGCTCAAAACTTGTATGTAGGGGTAGTCCAGGGTGGCGAACAAGAATCTGGAGTCCATTTGTCGAAATTTTGAGGTTTACTGTAGGTTACGGTAGGTAACATGTCATTTAGGGGGCAAAAACCATCTTGGTATTCTGAAAATCGAAGAACGGACGTTAAATTCGTAATCTCCACCCCGAATAACCCCCGTATACAATTTTTGAGTAAAATCAGAGATTTTGACGAAACTACCAGCATATTTGTCACCCACCGTAATCTACCGTAATCTGCAATAGATCGATAAACGGACTCCAGATTCGTGTTAAGCACTCCAAGCATAACCCTCCAGAGAATGATTTTGAGACATATCTATCAGTAGAAAACCGGAAATCTCGAAAGTGGAGTTTTTCCCTCGAAATTTTCCCCGGTTGGGAAGCTTTAAACGAAATGAGCCGAAAACTTTTGGAAATCGACTAATAAATCTCAAAATCGTGACCAGCGCCCCAAAAAACCACTCTGGGAGGATTTTAAGTCAAATCTGGAACATTTTTCTAAAACGCTTCCAGAGCCCTCAATTGGTATAAATAAGCGCCCAACCGAAAATCCGTACAAGTTCAAAACGCGTTAGTCAGGACAAAGTAGGGAAAATGCGCCTCCATCCAAATTTTGCTCAGGTGGGTAGTTTTAGGCACTGAACACATTTATGGGGTCCGTTTCTGAATTTTTGAAAGATTAATGCCCTTTTTGGACGGTACAAAAAGTACAAAAAGCGACCTTTTAAGGCTTGTAACTTCTTGGAACCTGCAGCTCGGGGCTGGATACTGTATGCAGTTTTACTATTGACCCACTAGAGAGATACTAACGATACTAGTCGTTTTGGCAGATGCGCTTACCACTCTGTAAACACTTCCCCTTTGTAAGTTCAAAACGCTGTAAAGTCTGCGCAGTTTAGGAAAATGTTCCTTTTCACCCAAACTTTTTGCCTAGGAGGGCAGTTTGGGCGCTCTGAATTTCACGATCCACGAGGTTCGTTTCACACGGATTTTCGTAAAAATAATGACCCTGCGCTTTTTGGAGTGAATTACAATAGCCACGAATTTTAATCTGAGAAAAAAACGCCTTCAAGCTTCTTTTTTTTTTTCAGGAGTGGAGTCTAGGCAGCTGCGATGGGGCATATTCGGACTTTTCTGTCTGAGAAAATGGTTTCTAGAAAAGCACACATTTCATTTGGAATGGACTTTCAGCGTATGACTTATAATAGTTTCCCTTGTGAATCATCGTCAGTTTGTCATAGGACTTCTACCACTTACACTTCGCAAGCTCAGAATATTTTTTGTCTAGATGCCTGCACAATCATCGAGACCAAGGACCAGATTCTCTGCAAAGGTTGATGATCATCTCCAGAGTTCGACTGGCATGGATGCAGTGTAAGATGGAATTTCGGGCCTAAAACTTATTTAAGCCAAAATTTCGGTTTTGAGTTTTCCATGGAGATAGTGTTCACGGGTGCGCGTCCTCGGAGAATCAGGAATTCAATGATTTTGTCGCCTTACGATAGCGCCTATTGAGAGGCTCCGCGGGCACTATCCTGCTGAAAGCGTCGGCTTCCCTGGCTGAAAGTTTAGCGGCTTTTGGTCTTTGGGTAGGCACTAGGGAGGTGAGTGAGTTCCGCATTCGAAAAACTGCGGAAAACGCTGCGTGAACGCGAAATTATCGGGCCATCTGGAGAGGTGGAAAACAACTCAGAAAAATGAAACGAAGGTTACTTGTATCATATCTGAGCCAACGTAGAGGGTGCCCGCGTTAACAGACCTATATCAGGTCATTTTAAGATACATGTAACATATAGTAGGCGCACCGCACGCACCAATTATTCCGCCGATATGCTTGCACGTCAACTTAAATGACCTGAGATAAGTCGCAAAGTGACTTACATTGGCTCAGAATTGTTACAAGTAACTTATATTGGCTCAGATATGTTACAAGTAACTTGTTTTTGATTTTCGAGAGGACACTGTAGTGAAGTGTGCGCCCGATACGCCTCCGATACATGTAACTCAAATGACACAATATATGTCGCCAACTTACCAAATCAGCCGAGAAGACATTACAAGGGGATGTACGACGCACACGGGGGTCAGGCTTACGACTGGCGTTGCTGTTGGTTCAGTTACCCAAGTTTGAGGTATGTTGACCCCACACCAGCAGTGAAAGTCCCTGCACAGCATTTTTTCTGGCGTAGTGTGTGTGGTCTGGGGACGCGCTTCTGCGTCGCGTGTCGTCTGCGTCACGTGATGGCCAATAAAAATATAAATGTAAGTTAAGATGCAACATAAGTTATAACTTACATGCAATATGTGATATAAATATATGTTACAATGTATAATACTAAGCGAGACCTAGCGAAGTTTTCGCTCACCCAGAAACTTTTGCAGTGAGCCAACTACCTGAGACGGATTAGTTAGTTAGTTAGAACGAGAAGTGACTGACCTCCGTCTGACCGAAAGTGGCTGTACCTAGGTATGGACTCCCCTGAGCAGAGCAGGGTGCCCGTACATTTTACAGCAGGCCGTGGGGGTATCACAATGTGGGATCAAAAAAGCAAAACATAAAGAAGCCAGCAGTAAATCGTCCGGTTGCTACCGGCATAAAATTCACAACCCCTTCTGCACTTCCTTCCCCATTACTCTGCCAATTCGAAAAGGACTTGATGCCGCAGCAAAAGAGACTTGATGCTCATGTACAAGTCGGCATGAAGTCTTCAATTTGCCACGCGCTAAATTCACTGTATGGGTAGAATTTGCCGCTAGGAGAGAGAGTGAGAATGAGGTGAATTTCCCGTGAAAATGGTGCAAACTGGCAGCGAGAGAGGGTCCAATTTACCCCGAAAATGAGGTGAATTAACCTCGAAAAAATGTGGTGAATTTACTCCCGAAAATTTCACGAATTTGAAGGTCCGCAGCAAAGGAAGCCCCCTTGTCCGCAACATGAGCGTAATCTTCACTGAAGGTCTCGCGGTGAGGAGCCACCTCTGCGGACCCCAAGGCACTGTAACTCGTCCCCCGTCCGTCGAGGATACCACCTGTATCACTCCCCAGCAGCCAAAATTATGCTGGCCTTCCGAGAGAGTGACCGGAAGTCACCTTTCCAGGGTCGGCAGCAGAATGCCGAATGGCGAGGACTCTGGTGGGATGAGGCTGTTTTTATACCGGCAGTGCTCTTAGTAAAACACATTGAGACGTGAGGATTATTCGTTTTATCACATGTTTTCGCTTTGGGATGTTTTCTATTTGTTTAGAAATTTCTGAGGATACCAGCGCAGCAATCGGCGGTAATTTCAGCACCCTTTGCGCTGGAGTGGTATCCAGCCGCTCAACAACTGATATGCATTAACATGTTAGCGCAGGCGGTATTTTCACGCTTTGCGCTGACTGAGATATCCGACCGCTCAGCGAAATTCACACCCTTTGCGCGGATAAGCTTTCATGACGGCGCTAGTGAATTTGATGCCTTATGATAACAAAGCGTGATAAAAGGCCGCTTTCGCCCGAAGCATCAAGTCTCGAATTGGCAGAGTACGTCGCTACCCACTGCCCTTTCTTCCAATTTGTAGGAGTTCACAAGCTATTAATCTCGCCTTACTGTCTCGCGTATCATCTGCAGTAAGGACAAACGCATTCTCATTTTATATGATGTTTCCCTAGTTCACCAACGTCATGCCCTTTGTTCTCAATGAATGAAATTAGTAGGTGGTTGTTTTCATGTTTTTGTGGTGCAGATTTTGACAAGCTCAGACTTGCAACATATATAAAACTGGTTTTTGGAAGTTAGGGATTCTGAAATGACTGAGCGGTTGCAATGATTATGGCGAACAGAGAAGGTGCGGAAGTGGACCTGCTGCTTGTTTCCTAAAACTGGCAACGAAAATGTCTCAGGAGATTCTGCGTCAATCTCGAAACAAGCGTCGCACGCTTCCTCCAAAATTCATGTTTTCTAATCTGTTCTCTTCTCCGCAAAAAAGGTTAAGATTTAGCATTACAAAATTTAAAAACCCTTTTTTTCAAATTCTTCACTCTTGGCCCAACGTCCTGCACACACTCCCACTGCGGTCCTTAACTTTTGATGACCTGCACACTCTCACTCGTGACACCTGTGCATTTTCTACTGACGCCCTGCACACTCCCACTGCAGGGACCTGCGCACCCTCTATGACGTCCTGCACCCTACCATTTGGAGTCCTGCACACTATCTGTTCAGACGTGCTGCACACTCGCGTTGGGAGTCCTGCACACATTCAATGACGTGTCCTGCGCCACTCCCTACTCCAGGACCTGCACATTTTCTCTGTTATGTCCTGCACACTCCAGCTGGGGTCCTGCACAATTTCTATGACGTCCTGCACACTCCCGCTGGGGACCTGCACATTTTCTATGATGTCCTGCGCACTTCCACCGGGGTCCTGCACACTTTCTATAGACGTCCTGCACACTTCCCTCTGGGAGTCCCCTGCAACATTTTCTACGATGTCCTGCACACTCCCGCTGGGAGTCCTGCTCAATTTCTATGACGTCCTGCACACTTCCTTTTGGGGTCCTGTACACTTTCAATGACGTCCTGTACACTCCCGCTGGAGACCTGCACATTTTCTATGATGTCCTGCACCACTTCCACCGAGGTCCTGCACACTTTCTATGACGTCGTGCATACTCCACTGGGGTCCTGCACACTTTCTACGACGTCCTGCACACTTCCGCTGGGGTCCTGCACACTTTCCGCATGACGCCCTGCACACTCCACTGGGGGTCCTCCACACTTTCTATGACGTCCTGCACACTTCCGCTGGGGTCCTGCACACATTCCTACTTAGGGCCTGCGCACTTTCTATGACGTCCTGCACACTCCGGGATTAGGGTCCTGCACACTTTCTATGACTTCTTGCACACCCTCACTGGGGTCCTGGCACTCCTTTATGACGCCCTGCATTTTTTGCATCGCTAGGACGACTCGCATGAAGTTATCATGACCCACGGCCAAAGAGTGCGCTCCACGGACAAAATCAGTTGCCCTGAGGCACGTAAGAGAGTGACTCGGGCTGATTTTTGCAATCGATAAATGTCGCACCCACCTAAATGTTGGTACCATTTCATACAAGTTTTGATCAGCGCCATTCCTAAGATATGCAGGACACATGCACACACACACACACACACACACACACACACACACACACACACACACACACACACACACACACACACACACACACACACACACACACACACACACACACACACACACACACACACATCGGGACATAACTGCTTTAAGTATAAGGGATATGATATAAATGTAAGTTACTTGAGACATTCAAGTAAGTTACATTTTATCATTAAAAGTAACTTGTTTTGATTTTTCTGAGAATGGATAATTTCTGAATTCTTTTCACGCGTTTCGCATTCCAGCTCAACCGCATTTCCCGCGCATTTTCAGGCGTTTTCATGCCCGATTTCCGGAACTCCGAGAAAGAAATTTTTGTCCCGAAAACCGATTTCGAAATTTCATATTTTGTTCACTCATACACGCATAGACGCTGAGAACTTCCAATTCAGTGTCGAGTGTAGATGGAATAGGATTTGAGGTGGTTTCCCTCCAGAAAGCTTGGTCCTCAATGCGCTGTGTTTAAAGAATGCTGATTTAGATGTTTTTCAAATGTAAATCTTGGCCTTGTGTTTTCAAGGAAATCCTTGACCCGGCGTGAGCCTAAAGCCGTCAAAATGAAACGCAAAGCTGGTGGGTAAGAATGATAAAGAACCAAACGTCCAGGAATTGAAGAAAGAGGAACTGGAATCGCAACATTTTCTGTGCAAAAAGTGTTCTGTCTATTTGCTCATATAAGTATCTCACGCATCACCGGTCAACCAGTAATTTTGTTTTATATTTTTTTCTTCGACATTACCTATACTCCACCATTCATTGTATTGCTTCTTGGTCCTAAATGTTTTTTTTTGAATTCATTGAATGCTCTATGAGAATATGGGTAAAGATGGTATGTTTTGCAGTAGCATAGAAACCTCAAACATATCACCGTTTTCGAAAAAATCCAGAATTCCGATCTCCGGTTACAATCACTCCATTGTCTGAAGAATTTCCTTTTTTATGAATTGAATATACAATAAATAATTGCATTAAGGGGAAATTGCCTCTGAATTCTCGTTAGCTTAGTCCTGCAGGAAAATTTACCGCGGAATCGTTGGACACCTCTGGCGGGCGGATCGACGACATCCCCTGCCATCCGCCCGCCGGTAGCCAGCGATCCGCCCGCCGCCACTCAGCATAGCCAGCAATCCTCCGCCAGTAGCCAGCCCAATCCTCCCGCCAGTAGCTGACAGCGATCCGCCCTCGATGCCACACGTGGGTTATTCGGATGGTTCCCACCACGGCGTCTCCGTGTGCCAGGACCCAAACTCCCTAGCCGTACGGGCCATCCCTCCCAGCTGCCAAAAATTATTCTCCGACTTCTAAGTGATCCTTCAAATGTGACCTTCAAGGATCGGCCTCGGAATGCGGAGTGAAGGCATTCAGTGGCGATGAGGCGCGCTTTATAGCCTCTGTTTTGCTTATTCTGCGCATGATGCTGATACCAGAAAAGGAGCTTGATTGACAAGGATTTCACCGTGTAAATATTGAGCGGGCGGATCGCGCTGGCTATCAAAGCCCTGGCGAGCGGATCGCTGGCAAGGTTGCAGGCGGATTGCCGCGCGCCGCATCGCGCAAGCTCGGCGGACGGATCGCTGGCAGGTTGCGGGCGGATCGCCGCTTTAGAGCTTGCCGGCGATCCCTCCACTAGCGTGATCAACCTTCCCAAGTGCAGCTATCCGCCCGCCAAAACGCAGCGATCCGCGCAACATTTGCCGGGCGTACGCGCAGGCGCCTTGATTGCCAGCGGTCCAGTCCGCACTATTGTCTGAGTTGCTCGGATGGAGTCCGGATGGAGCAACGCATTAGAAGCGGTCAGTCATAGCAAAATACGTAACTAATGAGGATATATTTTCACATGCAGTAGACCCGATAAGCCCTTTACTTCGACCGGCTCAAAAATGAGGGATACGAGCAATGAGTTCAATTTTTTTCAAAACCAGATTGTTTGCAGCTTGAGCGGGCAGGGTTTAACTTGCTCTCCGACTTCTTTTGCTTTTCTCTGGATTATGAATAACTCGCCTTCTAGAGGGGTCAGTCAAAGTTATGTTCCAATGATGGAAGAGGAAGACGGCGACGAGAACCAGCCGCCAGATGAGCCGTCAAGTTGACTTCTGGGAATATCTGCACGCCAATGGGAGCGAGGCGAAACTTTGAAAGCCGAATACTTCATCAATCGCCCTATTGTTGCTCAAACAGTAGGTGAGGGCGGATCGCTGGCTTTTGGCGGGCGGATCGACATCTTCCGCCAGTAGCCAGCGATCCGTCCGCCAGTAGCCAGCTATCCGTCCGCCAGTAGCCAGCTAACCGCCCGCCAGTAGCCAGCGATCCGCCCGCCAGTAGCCAGCAATCCGCCCGCCAGTAGCCAGCTATCCGCCCGACAGTAGCCAACGATCCGTCCGCCAGTAGCAATCCTCCCGCGAATAACGGTATAGAGCTTCGGGAAACCGATCGGCTCCTAACGTTAAAACATACCTGTCGAAGTGACAAAACATGTTTACCTGCAATCGCCTGTCTTAACACGTTTGATCGATACGTATGATTTGTTTAGGAGCAGAGCCGTTCCCTGAAGCTCCATACTCGCAATGATCCTCCCGCCAGTAGCCAGCGATCCGCCCGCCAGTAGCCAGCGATCCGCCGCGGTAACGGCGATCTGCCTCGATGCCACATGTAGGTTATTATTCCGGGTGGTTCCCACCACGGTCTCCATGTGCGAGGACCACTCCCTCAGCCGTGGGGACCATCCCCTCAGCTGCCAAAAATTATCCTTTGGCCTCTGAATGATCCTTCAGAGGTGACTTGGAGTCACCATTCAGGATCGGCCCCGAAATGCCGAGGGAGCAGTCAGTGCCATGGAGCGCCTTTTATACCCTTCGGTCTGTTTACTCTGAGCATGATACTGATACCAGAAAAGAACTCGTCAATGACAGACAAGTTTCGCCGTGTAAAATTTGAGCGGGCGGATCGCTGGCTATCGAGGCGGTGGCGGCCGGATCGCTGGCAGGTTGCAGGCGGATCGCTGCACCTCATAGCTCAGCGCGCGGATCGCTGGCTATCAAAGCCCTAACGGGCGGATCGCCGCTTTAGAGCATCAGAGCGAGATCCGCCCGCTTGCGTGATCAGCTTTCCCAGGTGCCGCTATCCGCCCGCCAAAACGCAGCGACCCGCCCGCGGAGACAACGAAAGGCAGTGAAGTCTGCTCCGGCGAGGCTACCACTATGGGCAGCCATCCGCCCGTGTCACTTGCACAACTTGCCTGGCGGACTGCCCGGAGAGGCCTCGATTGCCCAACGGTGAGTCCGCACCTACTGTCTGAGCAAATTACCGCAAACTTGGTTGTTTACCTTTCCCACTCACATAATCACAATATTCGTCCCAATATTCTAAGCCCTAACTCAGGAAATCCTCGTCTCAAGCAGTCATTTAATGTGGCACGGTTTGTGAGTTGGTTGCTATTGGTGTTTAACTATTAATGTCTCAACATTGCCTCCATGGCCGCGGCCGTCATTTGTTGACTTTCTTTCTGCGCTTTGCAAGACAAGGGCGTGCTGGGTTAGACCCGCCACAGAAAGTCCCATCGTACGGCGCCACGGAATCACTTTACCGTCACATCAAGCGCCCACTCACGCACCATGCCACACCGCCCGCGATACATCTGACATTTGATCACACTCCACTAAATTTTAACCCGATTGTCACGACCATGAACTCGAAATGTTGTTTTCGAATTTCACCGCAAACAAAACGAGGAAGTAACAATGAGGGGAAACGTTCCTACTTTGAGAGTTTCGGCCGCGAAATAGCTTAACAGGCTCCATAGCGGCTCCCTGGTGAAGGCTGTTTCCCGGTTATTTCTCGGCTTCTCACGGAACGGACAAGAAGTAGCCGAGGAAATAGCTGGAGAACCTATAACTTCGAGAATATTTAGAAGTAAACAAAATTAACCAAGACGCAACCGTCGCCGGCTCGCCGAGCCACCATCTGGGGCCGCCAGCGGTTGGGCGGGGCCTCCAGAGGCTGAACGAGGTCCAAGTTCCTCAAACTCAGGTAACTGAACCGACGGAGGTGCTGACATCTTAACCATGCCTCTGGAATGCGCCGTATATCTACCTGGTGAGCATTATTTTCGGCTATTTCGCGGCGAGGAATATTTGGCGTCTATTTTGCGGCGAGCATTATTTAGCGGCCATTTCTCGGATATTTCGTGGCGAGCATTATTTGGCAGCTATTCCGTGGCTATTACGCGGCAAGCAGGCATTTCTCGGCTGTTTTGCGGCCATTTCTCGGCTGAAAGTCTCAGAAGTAAATCAAAATCATGGGAACATTTTTTAGTGGATTCACCGCGCGAAATTTGGGGTCACGATCCTGAAATTATGTCGTTTTTTTTAATTTTATGGGTTTTGTGCACAGCTAGTAAAAGTTCAGCGATTTTTGGTTGACGTAAGGCAATTTTGTAGGAATTAATTGTTTGAAATACTGGTAAAAATGGTACGAATCTATCTGGATTTTGTCAGGTTGTCGAGAAATTTCGCGGATTTCGGGTTGTGATTTCTGAATGAAATAAATTTCGGCGGTTTTCTTCTATGTTTTGTCAATTATCGACTGGATTTCCCAGATTTTCAAGAATGAAAATCGGAGTTTTCCGTCAATTTCTGCTGATTTTCGACTGAACATCGAAAGTTTTCGGCTTTAGTTTGTTGATTTTACCAGCGAGTTTCAAGGAGTTCTTGAAAATCGTGGAACTGTGGTTACGCGTTTCGCGGATATGGTTGATCGAATCACGGAACGTTGGGCTACTCTGACACCGAATTGTGGCTGATTGTGGAGTTTTGGAAGGACTTCTGTAGATTTTGAGTGCACAAAATGGTGACGCTCCTTGTTACATACTTCTTGAAAACCTAGGTTTCTCGGTAGGGCCCTAAACACCCGTGAATGTTTCCCATGAATTCCGATTTGAAATTTTTTCCATCATTTTCTTGCTTGTTTTGCTTTGCACACGGTGAAACTCCAAAAACGTCGAGTTCATTTTCATGAAATTCGGGTTAAATTAAGTGAGTGTTGCCGAATTTTAGATTTTTCGCATGATTTCGACCAAAGTTATTTGAATTTCAAACAAATACCCTAATTTCTGGTATCTCCTTGAGTATTTCGGATTATATTTTGTTCAATTCGGTGCGTTAAATGTCAAAACTACTGTGTCTATCGTATGTGCATGATAGACAAGGTCTCATCGAACTGTATATGTTGGCTTAAAGGTGTATGTTTCGCTGGTTAGATCAAAAAGATGCAGGTTCAAATCCGGAAACAGGGTAGTTTTTGTTATTAGGGTGAAGTTTCTTTAGTGGTCGAATGGCCGAGAAGGGTTATCAGGGCAGTGAGTGTCGCCCGCGAATGTGGTTGGCGTGGCATAGTGCCATGTGTGGTGCACTCTGGTGTGGCGGTCAGGGGTTCGAGTCCCATGCATGGTTTTAGTTTTGCAAAGTGTGAAAGATAATGAATGATGGCCATGTGAGTGCAAGACTAATGTTAAACACCGATAGCAAACCCGTCCCACATACGAGTACTTGTTGAGCTAGGCATGTAATGATAAAGTTTGTGTATGCCAGTTGAGCGCCAGTAGACACGGGACGTGTGGCTTAGTGCTATGAGTCTCACTTTGAGTCCAAGCGACGGGGGTTCGATTCCGAAGACCAAAAGGATTGTACTGTGCCATAAATGCACAGGTTCAAATCGTGGGCATGCCAGTAGTTTTGCATCGTTTAGAGATGACTAATGGCGACCATTTGATAGGAAAGGTAGGCTGTGAAGCACGTTTAACAGCACTTGCACAATTCGTCCACTCATACGATGAACTCTCATGTAATGAAGTGATGTTGAGCACAAATTCAAACCCGTCTCAGATACGAGGAATGCTTTGGTTAGGGTTAAGATATTTGGGACGAGGTGGGTTGGGTGGATGATCATAGCTCCTCAAACACTCCACCGATGGAGGCAGGGGGGACCGAGTGAGCGAGGACAACCACGAGCCCGCAACATCCCGTAGAGCCTCGCCGTCCACCTTCGGTGGACTTGCGGATTACCTCTACGGGATGTTGCAGGCTCGTCAGTTGTCCTCAACCCTCGGCTTCCACGTAACGGCAGCCGGAGCCTTGAACGAAACTATGCTGGAAATTTTCAAGGGTTCCTAGATGCCAGATTGCATCCGAGGGATGCGTCTCTAAGAACAGAGGCTTCAATAGTAGGCAATTAGCAGCTATAACCTCTAGCCATTGGAAGCGAATTTGCTTCACAGAAGCTCTCCCACTGTGCCGAGGGATCATTCCCGTCAAGGTTTTCGCCGTATGTTTATCCAAGTTTTGTCGAAAGTTCGTCATTATTTGTGTCAGTTTTGCTAAACCCGGCCAAATTCTGGCCGGGTTTGATTGAACTAGATTATCTAACTAGATTATCTAATTCTAGCTGCCTTGAGGTAAATTCTGCCACGATCGCGTAGAAAAACCTTATTTTCTCTCTGCCTTAGAGTCGGAACCCAAAACTCGACCTGAAAATTATGGAGTTGATCCTTTGAACTGGCGCGCTTTGAACAAAAAATCGGAAATCGACTCAAACTATATCTTCGAGAGAGATAAATTTCCGGTCAAAGCAACCAAACTCCTTCATCGAACAGCCATTATTTGGCTCGAAAATGACATAAAAAATGTAGCGGAAATCGGCAAAAAGTGGAGCCTGACCTTTCCTGCGCGCAATATCTCACTTCCCATGGCTATGTGATTATGTATGTAGCTGCTAATTGCCATGGAGATCTTCTTGGAGACGCATCCCTGATGTAACTGGTAATCTACGAACTCTTGAAATTCTTGAGCATAGATTTTGTCCAAGGCTCCTGGCTGCCACGTGGAAGAGACCACCAGCTTGGGTGGTGGATGGGTGAGCTGGTCACTGCCCTCCAAATGCCACATGTTTCCCGGACCCTGGGTTGTCCGGCGGGCCGAGATTGACCCTGGTTCTTCACTGGGATTTTTTCTTTACCTTTCCTCTACCCACCTCCGTCCGGAATTATCCAAAGCCTACCTTCTGGCAGTCTTCGTACATCACGCGGGTGTGCATTCCTGTTCAACATTAGCTTCATAACTCAAGCCCAGCCATCGTATGAGAGGGACGGTGTGTGCAATTGCTGTTAAACATTAGCCTCCCTCCCTATCGAATTCGCTCGCCATTAGTCATCTCTAAACGATGCAAACTTACTGGCAGGATTTGAACCTGTGCATTAATATGGCACAGTCCAAATCCACTTGATCTTCGGAATCGAACCCCCGTCGCTTGGACTCAAAGTGAGACTTCATAGCACTGAGCCACCCGTCCCGTGTCTACCGGCGCTCAACTGGCATACATAAAACATTATCATTACATGACCAACTTCAACAGGTCCTCGTATGTGGGACGGGTTTGCGATTGCTGTTCAACATTAGCCTGTCCTCCTATCGAATTGTCGCCCTTAGTCATCTTTAAACGATGCAAAACTACTGGCATGCCCAGGATTTGAACCTGTGAACTTTATGGCACAGTACACTTGGCCTCCGGAATCGAACCCTCGTCGCTTGGACTCAAAGTGAGACTCATAGCACTGAGCCACCCGTCCCGTGTCTACCGTTGCTCAACTGGCATACATAAACTTTATCATTACATGCCTAGCTCAAAAAGTCCTCGTATGTGGGACGGGTTTGCGATTGCTGTTCACCATTAGCCTGTCCTCCTATCGAATTGTCGCCCTTAGTCATCTTTAAACGATGCAAAACTACTGGCATGCCCAGGATTTGAACCTGTGAACTTTATGGCACAATACAGTCCACTTGGTCTTCGGAATCGAACCCCCGTCGCTTGGACTCAAAGTGAGACTCATAGCACTGAGCCACCCGTCCCGTGTCTTCTGGCGGTCAACTGGCATACATAAACTTTATCATTACATGCCTAGCTCAAAAAGTCCTCGTATGTGGGACGGGTTTGCGATTGCTGTTCAACATTAGCCTGTCCTCCTATCGAATTGTCGCCCTTAGTCATCTTTAAACGATGCAAAACTACTGGCATGCCCAGGATTTGAACCTGTGAACTTTATGGCACAGTACACTTGGCCTCCGGAATCGAACCCTCGTCGCTTGGACTCAAAGTGAGACTCATAGCACTAAGCCACCCGTCCCGTGTCTACCGGCGCCCAACTGGCATACACAAACTTTATCATTACATGACTAACTCAACAGGTCCTCGTATGTGGGAGAGGCGCGGGTTCAAATCCAGAGAACGTAGCCTTGTATTTCTACTGAAGAGACGTTTCCTGAATGGTCGCTTGGCCGCGATGGGTTGACAGGGGAGCCATTGAGAACCGATGGATGGGCACAGCATGGCAGAGTGGCATGCGCAGTGGACTGTGACGCAAACGTCTCAGGTTCGAATCCTAGATATGTCCTACGTTTTGCAACTCCCGAAAAGTAACGAAGGACGATCATGCGGTGGAAAGGCTAGTGTTTAACAGCAATTGCACACCCGTCCCACATACGATGGCTGCTTGAGTAATGAAGTAATGTTGAATAAAAATGCACACCCGCGTGATGTACGAAGACTGCCAGAGTTAGGCTTTGGATAATTCGGACGGAGGGTGGGGGGGAAAGGTAAAGAAAAAAACCCCAGTGAAGAACCAGGGGTCAACTGGCCCGCCGGACAACCCAGTGTCTGGGAAACATGGCACGGAGGGCAGCGACCAGCTCGCCCATCCACCTCAAGCCGGTGGCCTCCATGTGGCAGCCAGAGCCTTGGACGAAACTATGCTCAAATTTCAAGAGTTCCTAGATACCAGTTACATCAGGGATGCGTTCCAAGAAGATTTCCATAGCAATTAGCAGCTATAACCTCTAGCCATTGGAAACGAATTTGCTCACAGGAGTCCTACCTCTGTGTTGAGGGATCATTCCCGGCAAGGTTTTCGCCGTGTGTTTATCCTAGTTTAGTCAAAAGTTCGTCATTTTTTGTGTCAGTTTCGCTAAAATCGGCCATAATTTTTGGGTGTTTTCCATCAATTACACTCTCCAGGTTCGATACTGTCGATTTCGGTTGGAGGTCCGGCTCACTTTCGCCGGTTTAGGCAGTATTTTCGCTACTTTTTTAGCCAAATAATGCCAGTTTGACAGCGATTCGCCGATCAGAAGTAGAGTATGGTTGTTGCTGCATTCGGATAAGATGAGGCAATCATCCTCAGCCTCAATATGGAAACGCAGCCTGAAACCGGTTGTTAATTTTCTCAATTTCAGCCCAAAAGCTATAGAGTTGATCCTGAAATTTGACTAGTTTCACCAAATATAGACGAAATATGACTCAAAATACAAAATACCTTTGAAAGCTTGAAATTTCACCAAAACATTGCGAAAGGGGGGGCACGGCGGAAACCTTGCCGGGAATGATCCCTCGGCACAGTGGGAGAGCTTCTGTGAGCAAATTCGCTTCCAATGGCTAGAGTTTATAGCTGCTAATTGCCATTTAAGTGTTCTTGGGGCGCATCCCTGATGCAACTGGTATGAAGGAACTCTTGAAATTTGAGCATAGATTCGTCCAAGGCTCTGGCTGCCACGTGGAGACCACCAGCTTGTGGTGGATGGGTGAGCTGGTCACTGCCCTCCGTGCCATGTTTCCCGGACCCTGGGTTGTCCGGCGGGCCAGTTGACCCCTGGTTCTTCACTGGGGTTTTTTTCTTTACCTTTCCCACCCACCCTCCGTCCGAATTATCCAAAGCCTAACTCTGGCAGTCTTCGTACATCACGCGGGTGTGCATTCCTGTTCAACATTACTTCATAACTCAAGCAGCCATCGTATGTGGGACGGGTGTGCAATTGCTGTTCAACATTAGCCTCCCTCCCTATCGAATTGTCGCCATTAGTCATCTCTAAACGATGCAAAACTACTGGCAGGATTTGAACCTGTGCATTTATGGCACAGTCCAATCCACTTGGTCTTCGGAATCGAACCCCCGTCGCTTGGACTCAAAGTGAGACTCATAGCACTGAGCCACCCGTCCCGTGTCTACCGGCGCTCAACTGGCATACACAAACATTATCATTACATGACTAACTCAACAGGTCCTCGTATGCGGAACGGGTTTGCGATTGCTGTTTAGCATTAGCACGTCAACAGCACTATTGTTCATCGTTATTCTTCAAGCAGTGCAAAACTCATAGCATGGGTGGGATTCGAACCCTAGACGTTGGCGTCACAGTCCATTGCACACACCACTCAGCCATGCTGTACACATCTGTGTGGTCACAATGGATTCCCTGCTAACCCTTCACGACTAAGCCACCATTCAGAAAAAATCTCTTCAGTAGCCAAGTAGCTACACTCTCTAGATTTGAACTTGCACCTCTACAAAAAATTACCTGCATACACCACTAAGCCACCTAAGGCAGAGGCATGGACATTCGTCATTCAAACGGCACAGTAGTTTGCAGCAAAATTAGTCCAGAACATGGCAAACAGGGTCTGAAATTCGAAATGGAGATCCATATTTCTGGATTTTGAAGTAAAGTTAGCCGAACTTTGCCGAAAACCGATCTCAAACCAAAATTAATTATACGCTCAGCCGAAGAAACTTCATGTGTGAAAAAAATGTGGCCGAAAATTTCACCTAGGTTCACCCTGAACTTTTAGAATTTCGTTCAAACTTCCTCGAATCAGCACAAATATTGTAAAATCTGATCCAAATTTTGAAGTTTATGGCGAAGGCTGCATTCCGTTTTGAACCCGAGGGTGGTTGAGTAGAGGTAACATTCTATAATAGGCCGCGCCGCGTACGGCCCGGTAGAGGCTATTTTCCACTCAGAAGCCGCGGGTGAACCGGTAGATACTCTAGCCCCTTCAAAGCCCTCGAGCGGCTTGGTAGAGGTTATGTAGTTATGTTCCGTTTAGAGTCCGCTGGTGACACGGTAGGGACCATATTCTGTTCAGAGGACGCACCACGAACGACTACCGCAGGTCGGTGGTCGGCACATGGCAGCTGGAGCCTCAAACCTGAATATAAACAAAGTTTAGCAAAAATTTTCTGTCGTACTCGAAAAAAAAAAGAAAAATTCGAGAAGTAAAAGAATTTCCGCCCGAACTTCGCCAAATCAGAGTTGATTTTTGCTACGAAATTTGTCGAAAAGAGCTAAAAATTTGCCATTTTTCGAAAAAATTCCATCAACCTATCCAAAAAAAAGCTGTTCTGGCAGTTTACAGCGAAAATCATCTCTAAATTGGCAAAATTCGGGCAAAAGCCTTTTTATTTCTTCAAGTTTTCTTTTTTCAAGCCAGTGCGACAAGAAAATTCCTGTAAAAATTTGAGCATAGTTTCGTTCAAGGCTCCGGCTGCCACGTGGAGCCGAGGGGCAAGGGGGGAACCACGAGCCCGCAACATCCCGTAGAGGCCCGCCCGCCCACCTTCGGTGGCCTTGCGGGCCTCTCCGGGATGTTGGGGGCTCGTGGTTCTCCCCTTGCCCCTCGGTCCCCTTGCCCATCGGTGGAGTGTTCGAGGAGCTACATCCCACCCAACCCACCGTCCCAAATATCACAACCCTAACCAAAGCGTTCATCGTATGAGGGACGGGTGTGCAATTGCTGTTAAACATTAGCCTACCTTCCTATCAAATGGTCGCCATTAGTCATCTTTAAACGATGCAAAACTACTGGCATGCCCAGGATTTGAACCTGTGCATTTATGGCACAGTACAATCCACTTGGTCTTCGGAATCGAACCCTCGTCGCTTGGACTCAAAGTGAGACTCATAGCACTGAGCCACCCGTCCCGTGTCTTCTGGCGGTCAACTGGCATACATAAACTTTATCATTACATGCCTAGCTCAAAAAGTCCTCGTATGTGGGACGGGTTTGCGATTGCTGTTCAACATTAGCCTGTCCTTCTATCGAATTGTCGCCCTTAGTCATCTTTAAACGATGCAAAACTACTGGCATGCCCAGGATTTGAACCTGTGCATTTATGGCACAGTACAATCCACTTGGTCTTCGGAATCGAACCCCCGTCGCTTGGACTCAAAGTGAGACTCATAGCACTGAGCCACCCGTCCCGTGTCATCTGGCGGTCAACTGGCATACATAAACTTTATCATTACATGCCTAGCTCAAAAAGTCCTCGTATGTGGGACGGGTTTGCGATTGCTGTTCAACATTAGCCTGTCCTCCTATCGAATTGTCGCCCTTAGTCATCTTTAAACGATGCAAAACTACTGGCATGCCCAGGATTTGAACCTGTGCATTTATGGCACAGTCCAAGCCACTTGGTCTTCGGAATCGAACCTCGTCGCTTGGACTCAAAGTGAGACTCATAGCACTGAGCCACCCGTCCCGTGTCTACCGGCGCTCAACTGGCATACACAAACATTATCATTACATGCCTAGCTCAACAAGTACTCGTATGTGGGACGGGTTTGCGATTGCTGTTCAACATTAGTCCGCCTTCCTATCAAATGGTCGCCATTAGTCATCTTTGAACGATGCAAAACTACTGGCATGCCCAGGATTTGAACCTGTGAACTTTATGGCACAGTCCAATCCACTTGGTCTTCGGAATCGAACCCCCGTCGCTTGAACTCAAAGTGAGACTCATAGCACTAAGCCACCCGTCCCGTGTCTTATGGCGCTCAACTGGCATACATAAACTTTATCATTACATGCCTAGCTCAAAAAGTCCTCGTATGTGGGACGGGTTTGCGATTGCTGTTAAACATTAGTCCGCCTTCCTATCAAATGGTCGCCATTAGTCATCTTTGAACGATGCAAAACTACTGGCATGCCCAGGATTTGAACCTGTGCATTTATGGCACAGTCCAATCCACTTGGTCTTCGGAATCGAACCCCCGTCGCTTGGACTCAAAGTGAGACTCATAGCACTGAGCCACCCGTCCCGTGTCTACCGGCGCTCAACTGGCATACACAAACTTTATCATTACATGCCTAGCTCAAAAAGTCCTCGTATGTGGGACGGGTTTGCGATTGCTGTTCACCATTAGCCTGTCCTCCTATCGAATTGTCGCCCTTAGTCATCTTTAAACGATGCAAAACTACTGGCATGCCCAGGATTTGAACCTGTGAACTTTATGGCACAGTAAACTTGGCCTCCGGAATCGAACCCTCGTCGCTTGGACTCAAAGTGAGACTCATAGCACTGAGCCACCCGTCCCGTGTCTACCGTCGCTCAACTGGCATACATAAACTTTATCATTACATGCCTAGCTCAAAAAGTCCTCGTATGTGGGACGGGTTTGCGATTGCTGTTCACCATTAGCCTGTCCTCCTATCGAATTGTCGCCCTTAGTCATCTTTAAACGATGCAAAACTACTGGCATGCCCAGGATTTGAACCTGTGAACTTTATGGCACAGTACACTTGGCCTCCGGAATCGAACCCTCGTCGCTTGGACTCAAAGTGAGACTCATAGCACTGAGCCACCCGTCCCGTGTCTTCTGGCGGTCAACTGGCATACATAAACTTTATCATTACATGCCTAGCTCAAAAAGTCCTCGTATGTGGGACGGGTTTGCGATTGCTGTTCAACATTAGCCTGTCCTTCTATCGAATTGTCGCCCTTAGTCATCTTTAAACGATGCAAAACTACTGGCATGCCCAGGGTTTGAACCCGTGAACTTTATGGCACAGTACACTTGGCCTCCGGAATCGAACCCTCGTCGTTTGGACTCAAAGTGAGACTCATAGCACTGAGCCACCTGTCCCGTGTCTACTGGCGCTCAACTGGCATACACAAACTTTATCATTACATGCCTAGCTCAACAAGTACTCGTATGTGGGACGGGTTTGCGATTGCTGTTCAACATTAGCCTGCCTTTCTATCAAATGGTCGCCATTAGTCATCTTTGAACGATGCAAAACTACTGGCATGCCCAGGATTTGAACCTGTGCATTTATGGCACAGTCCAATCCACTTGGTCTTCGGAATCGAACCCCCGTCGCTTGGACTCAAAGTGAGACTCATAGCACTAAGCCACCCGTCCCGTGTCTACCGGCGCTCAACTGGCATACACAAACATTATCATTACATGACTAACTCAACAGGTCCTCGTATGTGGGACGGGTTTGCGATTGCTGTTCAACATTAGCCTGCCTTTCTATCAAATGGTCGCCATTAGTCATCTTTGAACGATGCAAAACTACTGGCATGCCCAGGATTTGAACCTGTGCATTTATGGAACAGTCCAATCCACTTGGTCTTCGGAATCGAACCCCTGTCGCTTGAACTCAAAGTGAGACTCATAGCACTAAGCCACCCGTCCCGTGTCTTATGGCGCTCAACTGGCATACATAAACTTTATCATTACATGCCTAGCTCAAAAAGTCCTCGTATGTGGGACGGGTTTGCGATTGCTGTTCAACATTAGCCTGCCTTTCTATCAAATGGTCGCCATTAGTCATCTTTGAACGATGCAAAACTACTGGCATGCCCAGGATTTGAACCTGTGCATTTATGGCACAGTCCAATCCACTTGGTCTTCGGAATCGAACCCCCGTCGCTTGGACTCAAAGTGAGACTCATAGCACTAAGCCACCCGTCCCGTGTCTTATGGCGCTCAACTGGCATACATAAACTTTATCATTACATGCCTAGCTCAAAAAGTCCTCGTATGTGGGACGGGTTTGCGATTGCTGTTCAACATTAGCCTGTCCTCCTATCGAATTGTCGCCCTTAGTCATCTTTAAACGATGCAAAACTACTGGCATGCCCAGGATTTGAACCTGTGCATTTATGGCACAGTCCAATCCACTTGGTCTTCGGAATCGAACCCCCGTCGCTTGGACTCAAAGTGAGACTCATAGCACTAAGCCACCCGTCCCGTGTCTACCGGCGCTCAACTGGCATACACAAACATTATCATTACATGCCTAGCTCAACAAGTACTCGTATGTGGGACGGGTTTGCGATTGCTGTTAAACATTAGTCCGCCTTCCTATCAAATGGTCGCCATTAGTCATCTTTGAACGATGCAAAACTACTGGCATGCCCAGGATTTGAACCTGTGAACTCTATGGCACAGTACACTTGGCCTCCGGAATCGAACCCTCGTCGCTTGGACTCAAAGTGAGACTCATAGCACTGAGCCACCCGTCCCGTGTCTACCGGCGCTCAACTGGCATACACAAACTTTATCATTACATGCCTAGCTCAACAAGTACTCGTATGTGGGACGGGTTTGCGATTGCTGTTCAACATTAGCCTGTCCTCCTATCGAATTGTCGCCCTTAGTCATCTTTAAACGATGCAAAACTACTGCCATGCCCAGGATTTGAATCTGTGCATTTATGGCACAATACAGTCCACTTGGTCTTCGGAATCGAACCCCCGTCGCTTGGACTCAAAGTGAGACTCATAGCACTGAGCCACCCGTCCCGTGTCTTCTGGCGGTCAACTGGCATACATAAACTTTATCATTACATGCCTAGCTCAAAAAGTCCTCGTATGTGGGACGGGTTTGCGATTGCTGTTCACCATTAGCCTGTCCTCCTATCGAATTGTCGCCCTTAGTCATCTTTAAACGATGCAAAACTACTGGCATGCCCAGGATTTGAACCTGTGAACTTTATGGCACAATACAGTCCACTTGGTCTTCGGAATCGAACCCCCGTCGCTTGGACTCAAAGTGAGACTCATAGCACTGAGCCACCCGTCCCGTGTCTACCGTCGCTCAACTGGCATACATTAACTTTATCATTACATGCCTAGCTCAACAAGTACTCGTATGTGGGACGGGTTTGCGATTGCTGTTCAACATTAGCCTGTCCTCCTATCGAATTGTCGCCCTTAGTCATCTTTAAACGATGCAAAACTACTGGCATGCCCAGGATTTGAACCTGTGAACTTTATGGCACTATACAGTCCACTTGGTCTTCGGAATCGAACCCCTGTCGCTTGGACTCAAAGTGAGACTCATAGCACTGAGCCACCCGTCCCGTGTCTACCGGCGCTCAACTGGCATACATAAACTTTATCATTACATGCCTAGCTCAACAAGTCCTCGTATGTGGGACGGGTTTTGCGATTGCTGTTCAACATTAGCCTGCCCTCCTATCGAATTGTCGCCCTTAGTCATCTTTAAACGATGCAAAACTACTGGCATGCCCAGGATTTGAACCTGTGAACTTTATGGCACAGTACAATCCACTTGGTCTTCTGAATCGAACCCCCGACGCTTGGGCTCAAAGTGAGACTCATAGCACTGAGCCACCCGTCCCGTGTCTACCGTCGCTCAACTGGCATACATAAACTTTATCATTACATGCCTAGCTCAAAAAGTCCTCGTATGTGGGACGGGTTTGCGATTGCTGTTCACCATTAGCCTGTCCTCCTATCGAATTGTCGCCCTTAGTCATCTTTAAACGATGCAAAACTACTGGCATGCCCAGGATTTGAACCTGTGAACTTTATGGCACAGTACACTTGGCCTCCGGAATCGAACCCTCGTCGCTTGGACTCAAAGTGAGACTCATAGCACTAAGCCACCCGTCCCGTGTCTTATGGCGCTCAAATGGCATACATAAACTTTATCATTACATGCCTAGCTCAAAAAGTCCTCGTATGTGGGACGGGTTTGCGATTGCTGTTCAACATTAGCCTGTCCTCCTATCGAATTGTCGCCCTTAGTCATCTTTAAACGATGCAAAACTACTGGCATGCCCAGGATTTGAACCTGTGCATTTATGGCACAGTCCAATCCACTTGGTCTTCGGAATCGAACCCCCGTCGCTTGGACTCAAAGTGAGACTCATAGCACTAAGCCACCCGTCCCGTGTCTTATGGCGCTCAAATGGCATACATAAACTTTATCATTACATGCCTAGCTCAAAAAGTCCTCGTATGTGGGACGGGTTTGCGATTGCTGTTCACCATTAGCCTGCCTTTCTATCTAATTGTCGCCCTTAGTCATCTTTAAACGATGCAAAACTACTGGCATGCCCAGGATTTGAACCTGTGAACTTTATGGCACAGTACACTTGGCCTCCGGAATCGAACCCTCGTCGCTTGGACTCAAAGTGAGACTCATAGCACTGAGCCACCCGTCCCGTGTCTTCTGGCGGTCAACTGGCATACATAAACTTTATCATTACATGCCTAGCTCAAAAAGTCCTCGTATGTGGGACGGGTTTGCGATTGCTGTTCACCATTAGCCTGTCCTCCTATCGAATTGTCGCCCTTAGTCATCTTTAAACGATGCAAAACTACTGGCATGCCCAGGATTTGAACCTGTGAACTTTATGGCACAGTACAATCCACTTGGTCTTCGGAATCGAACCCCCGTCGCTTGGACTCAAAGTGAGACTCATAGCACTGAGCCACCCGTCCCGTGTCTACCAGCGCTCAACTGGCATACATAAACTTTATCATTACATGCCTAGCTCAAAGAGTCCTCGTATGTGGGACGGGTTTGCGATTGCTGTTCAACATTAGCCTGTCCTTCTATCGAATTGTCGCCCTTAGTCATCTTTAAACGATGCAAAACTACTGGCATGCCCAGGATTTGAATCTGTGAACTTTATGGCACAATACAGTCCACTTGGTCTTCGGAATCGAACCCCCGTCGCTTGGACTCAAAGTGAGACTCATAGCACTGAGCCACCCGTCCCGTGTCTACCGGCGCTCAACTGGCATACATAAACTTTATCATTACATGCCTAGCTCAAAAAGTCCTCGTATGTGGGACGGGTTTGCGATTGCTGTTCAACATTAGCCTGCCTTTCTATCTAATTGTCGCCATTAGTCATCTTTGAACGATGCAAAACTACTGGCATGCCCAGGATTTGAACCTGTGCATTTATGGCACAGTCCAATCCACTTGGTCTTCGGAATCGAACCCCCGTCGCTTGGACTCAAAGTGAGACTCATAGCACTAAGCCACCCGTCCCGTGTCTTATGGCGCTCAACTGGCATACATAAACTTTATCATTACATGCCTAGCTCAAAAAGTCCTCGTATGTGGGACGGGTTTGCGATTGCTGTTCAACATTAGCCTGTCCTCCTATCGAATTGTCGCCCTTAGTCATCTTTAAACGATGCAAAAACTACTGGCATGCCCAGGATTTGAACCTGTGAACTTATGGCACAGTAATCCACTTGGTCTTCGGAATGCAACCTGGTCGTTTGGCCTCAAAGTGAGACTCATAGCACTGTGCCACCCGTCTCGTGTCTACCGGCGCTCAACTGGCATACATAAACTTTATCATTACATGCCTAGCTCAAAAAGTCCTCGTATGTGGGACGGGTTTGCGATTGCTGTTAAACATTAGTCCGCCTTCCTATCAAATGGTCGCCATTAGTCATCTTTGAACGATGCAAAACTACTGGCATGCCCAGGACTTGAACCTGTGAACTTTATGGCACAGTCCAATCCACTTTGTCTTCGGGATCGAACCCCCGTCGCTTGGACTCAAAGTGAGACTCATAGCACTAAGCCACCCGTCCCGTGTCTACCGGCGCTCAACTGGCTTACACAAACTTTATCATTACATGCCTAGCTCTAAAAGTCCTCGTATGTGGGACGGGTTTGCGATTACTGTTCACCATTAGCCTGTCCTCCTATCGAATTGTAGCCATTAGTCATCTTTAAACGATGCATAACTACTGGCATGCCCAGGATTTGAACCTGTGAACTTTATGGCACAGTCCAATCCACTTGGTCTTCGGAATCGAACCCCCGTCGCTTGGACTCAAAGTGAGACTCATAGCACTGAGCCACCCGTCCCGTGTCTACCGGCGCTCAACTGGCATACACAAACTTTATCATTACATGCCTAGCTCAAAAAGTCCTCGTATGTGGGACGGGTTTGCGATTGCTGTTCAACATTAGCCTGCCTTCCTATCAAATGGTCGCCATTAGTCATCTTTGAACGATGCAAAACTACTGGCATGCCCAGGATTTGAACCTGTGCATTTATGGCACAGTCCAATCCACTTGGTCTTCGGAATCGAACCCCCGTCGCTTGGACTCAAAGTGAGACTCATAGCACTAAGCCACCCGTCCCGTGTCTTATGGCGCTCAACTGGCATACATAAACTTTATCATTACATGCCTAGCTCAAAAAGTCCTCGTATGTGGGACGGGTTTGCGATTGCTGTTAAACATTAGTCCGCCTTCCTATCAAATGGTCGCCATTAGTCATCTTTGAACGATGCAAAACTACTGGCATGCCCAGGATTTGAACCTGTGCATTTATGGAACAGTCCAATCCACTTGGTCTTCGGAATCGAACCCCTGTCGCTTGGACTCAAAGTGAGACTCATAGCACTAAGCCACCCGTCCCGTGTCTTATGGCGCTCAACTGGCATACATACTTTATCATTACATGCCTAGCTCAACAAGTACTCGTATGAGGGACGGGTTTGCGAATGCTGTTCGACATTAGCCTGCCTCCCCTATCGAATTGTCGCCATTAGTCATCTTCAAACGATGCAAAACTACTGGCATGCCCAGGATTTGAACCTGTGCATTTATGGCACAGTCCAATCCACTTGGTCTTCGGAATCGAACCCCCGTCGCTTGGACTCAAAGTGAGACTCATAGCACTAAGCCACCCGTCCCGTGTCTACCGGCGCTCAACTGGCATACACAAACATTATCATTACATGCCTAGCTCAAAAAGTACTCGTATGTGGGACGGGTTTGCGATTGCTGTTAAACATTAGTCCGCCTTCCTATCAAATGGTCGCCATTAGTCATCTTTGAACGATGCAAAACTACTGACATGCCCAGGATTTGAACCTGTGCATTTATGGCACAGTCCAATCCACTTGGTCTTCGGAATCGAACCCCCGTCGCTTGGACTCAAAGTGAGACTCATAGCACTGAGCCACCCGTCCCGTGTCTACCGGCGCTCAACTGGCATACACAAACTTTATCATTACATGCCTAGCTCAAAAAGTCCTCGTATGTGGGACGGGTTTGCGATTGCTGTTCAACATTAGCCTGCCTTTCTATCTAATTGTCGCCATTAGTCATCTTTAAACGATGCAAAACTACTGGCATGCCCAGGATTTGAACCTGTGCATTTAGGGCACAGTCCAATCCACTTGGTCTTCGGAATCGAACCCCGTCGCTTGGACTCAAAGTGAGACTCATAGCACTGAGCCACCCGTCCCGTGTCTACCGGCGCTCAACTGGCATACACAAACTTTATCATTACATGCCTAGCTCAAAAGTACTCGTATGTGGGACGGGTTTGCGATTGCTGTTCAACATTAGCCTGCCTTTCTATCGAATTGTCGCCCTTAGTCATCTTTAAACGATGCAAAACTACTGGCATGCCCAGGATTTGAACCTGTGAACTTTATGGCACAGTCCAGTCCACTTGGTCTTCCGAATCGAACCCTGTCGCTTGGACTCAAAGTGAGACTCATAGCACTGAGCCACCCGTCCCGTGTCTACCGTCAGCTCAACTGGCATAAGCACTAAACTTTATCATTACATGCCTAGCTCAACAAGTCCTCTGGCGTATGTGGGACGGGTTTGCGATTGCTGTTCAACATTAGCCTGCCTTTCTATCAAATTGTCGCCATTGAGTCATCTTTAAACGATGCAAAACTACTGGCATGCCCAGGATTTGAACCTGTGCACTTTATGGCACAGTCCAATCCACTTGGTCTTCGGGAATCGAACCCCGTCGCTTGGACTCAAAGTGAGACTCATAGCACTGCCAAGCCACCCGTCCCGTGTCTACCGGCGCTCAACTGGCATACATAAACTTTATCATTACATGCCTAGCTCAACAAGTCCTCGTATGTGGGACGGGTTTGCGATTGCTGTTCAACATTAGCCCTGCCTTTCTATCGAATTGTCGCCATTAGTCATCTCTTTTTTTAAACGATGCAAAACTACTGGCATGCCCAGGATTTTGAACCTGTGAACTTTATGGTTAAGAGTCCAATCCACTTGGTCTTCGGGATCGAACCCCGTCGCTTGGACTCAAGAAGTGAGACTCTATAGCACTGAGCCACCCGTCCCGTGTGTCTACCGGCGCCTCAACTGGCATACACAAACTTTATCATTACATGCCTAGCTCAACAAGTCGCTCAGTATGTGGGACGGGTTTGCGATTGCTGTTCAACATTAGCCTGCCTTTCTATCGAATTGTCGCTATTGAGTCATCTTTAAACGATGCAAAAACTACTGACATGCCCAGGATTTGAACCTGTGCACTTTATGGCACAGTCCAATCCACTTTGGTTTTCCGGAATCGAACCCCGTCGCTTGGACTCAAAGTGAGACGCTCATAGCACTGAGCCACTCCGTCCCGTGTCTTATGGCGCTCAACTGGCATACACAAACTTTATCATTACATGCACTAGCTCAACAAGTCCTCGTATGTGGGACGGGTTTGCGATTGCTGTCTGCCAACATTAGCCTGCTCTTTCTATCGAATTGTCGCCATTAGTCATCTTTAAACGATGCAAAACTACTGACATGCCCAGGATTTGAACCTGTGCACTTTATGGCACAGTCCAATCCCACTTGGTCTTCGGGATCCGTGTAAAAAAAAAAAAAAAAAAAGTAACCCCTCGTCGCTTGGACTCAAAGTGAGACTCATAGCACTGAGCCACCCGTCCCGTGTCTACCGGCGCTCAACTGGCATACACAAACTTTATCATCATTACATGCCTAGCTCAACAAGTACTCGTATGTGGGACGGGTTTGCGATTGCTGTTCAACATTAGCCTGCACTTTCTATCGAAATTGTCGCCATTAGTCATCTTTAAACGATGCTAAAACTACTGACATGCCAGCAGGATTTGAACCTGTGAACTTTATGGCACAGTCCAATCCACTTGGTCTCCGGAATCGAACCCCGTCGCTTGGACTCAAAGTGAGACTCATAGCACTGAGCCACCTGTCCCGTGTCTTATGGCGCTCAACTGGCATACATTAAGCTTTATCATTACATGCCTAGCTCAACAAGTCCTCGTATGTGGGACGGGTTTGCGATTGCTGTTCAACATTAGCCTGCCTTTCCTCTGGTGTTCGCCATTAGACATCTTTGATATTACAAAACTGCATGCCCAGGATTTGAACCTGTGCATTTATGGAACAGTCAATCACTTGGTTTCGGAATCGATCAGCTTGGACTCAAAGTGAGACTCATAGCACTAGCCACCCGTCCGTGTCTTATGGCTCAACTGGCATACATAAACTTTGTATTACATACCTAAACAAAGTCCTCGTATGCGGGACGGGTTTGCGTTGCTGTTCAACATTAGCCTGCACTTTTATCGAATTGTCGCTATTAGTCATCTTTAAACGATGCGAAAAACTACTGGCATTTCCAGGATTTGAACCTGTGAACTTTATGGAACAGTCCAATCCACTTGGTCTTCGGGATCGAACCCCGTCGCTTGGACTCCAAAGTGAGACTCATAGCACTTGAGCCACCTCGTCCCGTGTCTTACCGGCGCTCAACTGGCATACACAAACTTTTATCATTACATGCCTAGCTCAACAAAGTCCTCGTATGTGGGACGGGTTTGCGATTGCTGTTCAACATTAGCCTGCCTTTCTATCGAATTGTCGCCATTAGTCATCTTTAAACGATGCAAAAACTACTGGCATTTCCAGGATTTTGAACCTGTGAACTCTTATGGAACAGTCCAATCCACTTGGTCTTCGGAATCGAACCCCGTCGCTTGGACTCAAAGTGAGACTCATAGCGACTGAGCCACCCGTCCCGTGTCTTTACCGGCGCTCAACTGGCATACACATTCACTTTATCATTACATGCCGCCTAGCTCAACAAGTCCTCGTATGTGGGACGGGTTTGCGATTGCTGTTCAACATTAGCCTGCCTTCCTATCGAATTGTCGCCATTAGTCATCTTTAAACGATGCAAAACTACTGACATGCCCAGGATTTGAACCTGTGCATTTATGGCACAGTCCAAATCCACTTGGTCTTCGGGATCGAAACCCCCGTCGCTTGGACTCAAAAGGTGGAGACTCATAGCACTGAGCCAAGCCGGTCCCGTGTCTACCGGGCGCTCAACTGGCATACACAAATCTTTATCATTACATGCCTAGCTCAACAAGTCCTCGTATGTAATGGGACGGGTTTGCGGGTCAATTGCTGTTCAACATTAGCCTGCCTTTCTCATCGAATTGTCGCCATTGGGGTCATCTTTTTAAACGATGCAAAAACTACTGACATGCTCCAGGATTTGAACCTGTGCATTTATGGCATAGTCCAATCCACTTGGTATTCGGGATCGAACCCCTGTCGCTTGGACTCAAAGTGAGACTCATAGCACTGAGCCACCGGTCCCGTGTCTACCGGCGCTCAACTGGCATACACAAACTTTATCATTACATGCCTAGCTCAACAAGTCCTCGTATGTGGGACGGGTTCGCAATTGCTGTTCAACATTAGCCTGCCTTTCTATTGAATTGTCGCCTTTAGTCATCTTTAAACGATGCAAAACTACTGACATTTCCAGGATTTGAACCTGTGCATTTATGGCATAGTCCAATCCACTTGGTATTCGGGATCGAACCCCCGTCGCTTGGACTCAAAGTGAGACTCATAGCACTGAGCCACCGGTCCCGTGTCTACCGGCGCTCAACTGGCATACACAAACTTTATCATTACATGCCTAGCTCAACAAGTACTCGTATGTGGGACGGGTTTGCGATTGCTGTTCTGAACATTAGCCTGCCTTTCTATTGAATTGTCGCCTTTAGTCATCTTTAAACGATGCAAAACTACTGACATGCCCAGGATTTGAACCTGTGCATTTATGCGCACAGTCCAATCCACTTGGTCTTCCGGGATCAGAACCCCCGTCGCTTGGACTCAAAGTGAGACTCGATAGCACTGAGCCACCCGTCCCGGTGTCTACCGATGCGCTCAACTGGCATACACAAACTTTATCATTACATGCCTAGCTCAACAAGTCCTCGTATGTGGGACGGGTTTGCGATTGCTGTTCAACATTAGCCTGCCTTTCTATTGAATTGTCGCCATTAGTCATCTTTAAACGATGCAAAACTACTGGCATGCCCAGGATTTGAACCTGTGCATTTATGGAACAGTCCAATCCACTTGGTCTTCGGGATCGAAACTCGTCGTCGACATTCCATTCTACAGTAGTCCCACAGGTGCGTAGCCACCGCAAACATCCAACTGGCGCGCATCGCGACATTTACGCAGCGCTTTCTGCACATCAGCAATGCAGATTTTGCGCATAATTGGCATTGATCCTCTTCGATTGAGTTGTTCAGTGCGAGCATAGGGCCTTTCAAAGTGGCGTCGCTGCGAAATTCGTGGCGTCGCTCTCCAAAGCGAGAGAAAGTGGGCGTGACAATGACTTCTTCGCCAAATCATATTTCTGCCTTCTGCGTCTCTTACCTCTTCTCCGCCGTTTGTTCGATTGAAAAACAGTGAAATAGGGGAAATAAATATTTTTATAGAGAATTAATGAACAGGTATTAACAAAGGATCATTAACAAATAGAAAGAAACTACGGCGGGGCCGCGCAGCGACAGCGACAGAAATGGTCGAAATTATTTCCATCGCGCGACGCGTTGCTGGGCCGAAGCCACTGTCGCTGTCGCGGGCCGAAGCTTGCAGAACACTGCGACAGGGACAGGCTTAGGGCCCAGTGCATACTTTCCGCGACCGCGACTGTACATATTAGCAATATCGATTTTCGGTCGATTTAGATGATTGGCGATTGGCAGCGTCGCTCGTCCCGGGAAGCATACCACAGGGTCTCAAGGGTGTGAGCTCCGCGATCGGCGGTCGCTGTCGCTGTGCAGAGCGTCACGACAGTGTGTCACAAAAGTATAACACCAAACCCCTCATGGCGCATTGAGGCGAATGGCTCCCCAAAACCATGTGTATTGATGGAACGGGCAATCCTGTTTTAAGTGGGTTAGACAGGAACGCACGGGTATTTACAAAATCGGGATGGGAAGGACTGATACTGTGATACCCACCATAGTAATGCTTCAAAATTACACTCACTTTAGAAGAGATTGCAAAAGTGATCAAGCATCTGTTTGGTTTGCAAATATTCCGAGATAAATATGAGTATCAATAAAATCTTTTATCATAGTAGGTAGAAAAATCTTTTTTTCTCGATGGTTTACGCCAGACTATCGATTTTGATAGTTTTGTTTTGAATTATATCATCTTGTATATCCGACTCGGATATTCGGATTCCGACTCACCGAAAAAAGGTCGAAATCCGAGTGATCCAAATTCCGAATCACCGAAAAAACGTGATTTTCGGATTGATCCGAGATCCAACTATCCGTTTAGCCTCCCTATCTGAATGACTCGTGATTATCCGATGCTGCTATTTTGAATCTATCCGTTTGAGTCGGATATTTGCGACCTTTGATTTTTGAGTTATCCGAAATCCGAGTATCCGAATTTTTTTGATTCGTATCCAGTGTATAATCTCCACGGCTTACGGAAGGTCTGGTGCCCTATATAGCAAGGCATGCTTAAAATGGACACGAAAGACGCGTTCTTGAGCAAAAATAGGCCCCCTCTTGTTTACGTTGATTTTTGAGCGTGGAGGAATTGACTGCTAGAAGGATGATACCTATCAGTGCAATGAAGCAAACAGCTCACTTATCAGCACTTCCTTCACTTGATCATTCCTGTAATCTGAGTCTTCATTTGTTCATTCCGGGGGGGCGGGACTGGGGCACTAGGCGTGTCTAGGGCACCAAAACGCTTGTTTGCAGCCGTTATTTTGCCGCTCCTGGCTCGTTTTCTACCGTTCCTTCGACACTGGGAGCTTCCAGGATCCTTTTTCGCCCATCATTTCACTGTGGAAAGTCAACGAGGATGATCATCGTGAACGTTGTTTTGAATCGCATCGCACTAGCAGAAGCGTTCATTAATCAAACAGTAGAGAATTTATCGATGTTGGGCAAAACATTGCGAACCATTCCGGAATTGTCAGTCGCTTCCAAAGTGAAAATGACCGCGACCTTGCAGGCAGCAGACGTATCCTTCATGAGCCATTTTCGGAGAGCATATTTCACCTGTACCCGCGATTCCCTGGAAATACTCCTTCTTCCGTTATTCAGAAATCGTTATCGCAAGTCAAAAATATTCACTATAATAAACCAACCTCAAATAGCGGCTGCAAATAAGGCATATTAAAATAACAGTGCTTCTGCTGACGTCTTTTCCGTCCAAAAATTTCTGAAACTCCCTATCTGAAGCAGCATAGGACTTTTTTGAAACCCAGTACTACCTTCAGAGATATTCTTGTACTGCTTGAACTACGACTGCGGGACGAAGGCCTTGATAACAGTTCAATGTTAGCCGTGGAATCTATGAGTTCAAATAGCAACAATAAATCCACCTCTCGTCCTTTACCACGATAAGACAATTCTTTGATGCTTGTCCAGCTGGATGTTTTCGAGAAGAGTTTCACTGAAAAAAAATTAACCATTTATCATTGCAGTTCAAAACCCATTTCCAAAAAACCTGAAATTATGTTAGCGACGTCCGAGAGAGGCAATATGGAATACCATCTCCGGCGATTTCCGGCCCCGAGCCGCCTGGACAGTTCGGCTGAGTTCTCCCAATCTGCGAGTCGGCTTCTGTGTGCTGTCCCGGCCACTGCTGCCGCTTTTTCTGGCCACCGCTGTTGCTGCCCGGGATGCTCCAGTTCGCCCGAACAGCAACACCGGTGGCCCGGAGATCGGGAGAAGGAGCCGAACTGTCAGGCGGCTCCGATTGCTGTTCCGTGCAGCTCGGGGCCGAAAATCGCCTGAGATTGTTCTCGGAGCTCAATCCGGTACACAATTGCGCACTAAGGCTGTTGAATCATGCGACACGGGGAATCGTGCGGGGAGAGAGGTGAATCGTGTCGGGACCAATTGGTGGGAACACGATCATCACGTGTCGCACGATGAAAAAGCCGTCGTCCGCAAATGCGGACCGGATTTCTGCCCCGAGGACGACATTACCTTGCGTTTGCCACAAGCAGAAAAAACTGTGAGTGACTCGAGCCTGCGCATATATTCCGGAAAGTTACAAGCTCAAAACTGTGGGAGGACCCTAGATGATGAAAAGAAATTGCTTCTTCGAACACAGAATTGTTTGGTTTGCCGGTTAAAGCACCACATGAAGTTTGCGCTGAGTCTTTGGATGGCTTCTGCAGTTCGCTGTAGAAACAATTGCGCAATACGCACAGGGTTTACCCTCGATGCTCGAGCAGCTCGCCGGGAGGAGCTTTGCCTGCGTTGCGGCTCGTTTTGACAAAGAGATTAACGAGCTTTTCCAGGTGGTGCTCCAGCCCGGCCCGCGTATCTGGTAGTCGATGCTGATGGCCATCACTGCATCGATCACTCAGGTACCCGGGCTGGGGCCGGAAACAGCACACGGCCACCCGTTCAATTATTAAAACGGGCCCCAACGCAGGCCCAAGCCCTCCCTGCGAGCCGCTCCGGCTATCGAGGGTACCATACTCGTCCGGAAGCGCTGAAGACATAACAACCCTCTAGACGAAAACTGAGTGAAGAAGAACAAACTTTGTTTCGGGTCCACAAAACAATTCTTGAGTTTGTAGCTTTTTTGGAAGATAGGTTCAGACTCAAATCACTCGAAATATTTACTACAGGTATTACCCGCGTTAAGATTTGTAAAAACGGGGAGCATTTATGTTAAACCCTGGCAAAAAAACGTACGATGCTTGGAACGCTTTTTTTCAACGAAGATATTTTTGAATTCCTGAAAACGTCATCATATTCATTGTTCACTTTCCTACATGATAGTGTGCATTAAAAATCAAACTTCCTTGAAATAGCTTTGTTTTTGAGTACCATTTTTTGTGCAGTCGTTTCACAAAACGTCGCGCGCAGAATGTTTTCATTGTAAATGCGCGCGGCAAAGGTAGAAAAATTCTGAGTAGTAATTTCGTATAATTTATAGAAGAGCAATCCCTATGTTTTCGCGGGTATTTAGTTGAAGGTGGTATTTGGAGATCTGTGCAGATTGAATTTTCGAAACCATTCAATAAAAACGCTCTGGAGCTGCCTATAAAGTCGGACTTTTGCTGCGAAAGTCTCAGACCGATAAATGGAGGATTTCGAAGATTCATTCTGCACAGATCTCGAGATAGCCCCACTCTCATCCAATTCACGAAGAACACATAGAGATTGATCTTCTATTACTTTTACAATTACTACTCAAAGTTTCGCCGCACTCTGCCGCGCGCGACGTTTTTGTAAAACGACTGCAAAAACCATTTTGCTCGAAAACAAAGAGATTTTTGGGAACTTCGGTCCACAATGTACATTGTTGTGTAGGAATTTGAGCTGTGAACATGATAGCGTTCTCAGAATCCAGAAACGTCTTCATTCAAAAAGGTTACATTCATCGGACGCTTTTTTTGCCAAGCTTGGCAAAAGCTCCCCGTTTTTACAAAACTTAGCGCGGATATTGTAGCATGGGCAGTTGACCTTCCTCCCGGGGTCACTCTATTTCGCTCACTCTGGCCTGCGCTAAAATGGTCACGAACCAAACGATCTCTCTCTTCAGGTGGGCTTCTCTTCGCCTCCTGATATTCCAAAGCAGCCCGTGAAGGACTCGTTTCCCTCAATATCAGATGAGCTGGATGAAGAGGATCTCTCCCTACGCCCAGACGTCGGCGAAGCATCTCCATTTGGCGTGCCATCTATCGATGGCTCTGAACAGAAAAGGGGATTGTGATCAGGGCTGCGCGAAATCTTTTTCAAGATTTTCAGGAAACGGAAACGCAAGAAAAATGGCTAAAATCGCCGGAAACGGAAATCTGAAGAGGAAGTTAACTAAAAATCATAGTACCGCTTCAATAATAATTTTCGTCGCCACTCATGGCTTGCAGATGTAATTCGATAGCTTGTGATCTCATTCTATTCGTTCTCTACCAATGAGGCTGCGCTCTTAAAAGCTAGCGAACCGAGGGCAAATAGAATTTAGGTACGAAAGGAAGAGGATGCAGCTGCAGGTTCTCCTATTGCACTGCAAGCAAGTTCCGCTCGAGAGACTCCTTCTCTAGTGTGTCGCGTATCTCTCCGATGTCGAGGTTCTTCGTTTCGATGGATTTTCATTGCAATCGATGCTCTACCATGGCTGCAGATACACATGGCACCGCACTTTGTTGAGACTGTTTGCTTGAAGCCGATCTGAGAAGGTGATCTCGAGTACACAACTTTGTGTATGTCAATTTTGGGAGCTGAGAAAATCATCCCCACAGCGCATCATAAGGGAAGCTTTCTTGTTGTGAACCTTATCGAGAATTATGCCTTTTGTTGCGTACCTAGTAGCAAAGCTGACGTCCTTGCTGCGGGTCGCACCTAGCTCCGGTAGAAGAGGTGGTGGCTCAAAGACTCTCCATTAACATAACGCGCTGCTGCTAGCAACACATGCTGCTGTTGATGAGGGGTGACACTCTCGGATGCCGACATCGAGTTCAACCCCTGGTCGGCAAGCAACAGGCGATGTTATGTAACTGCAGGAGAAGCTGCCGATGAGAAGTCGGTGAAACCCAGTATGAGTTGGCATAGTCGCGCTGATGACAGATTCAACTCGATGTGTGCCTGACCGTGCAACTTCTCTATTGCGCTGGAACAAGGCGCCAAGTGAAGGCATTGGTAGCTAGACAGACAAAGAGAAAAAGTTTTCGCCTCTTTCGTCCCTGCATCGGCCGAGTCGATTGTGAAAAAAAGTTTTGTACTGATGCACAAAAGAGTAATGATCAGCCAACAGTTCAGTGGTTCAGTGGGTTTATCAAAAATATTGTGATAAAAAGTGTGAGAGGCAAATATTGATGATTTTCAACTACAATAATGTTAAAGCCACAGTCCAAGCACAGAAACGATTTTTCGTTCTTCCGCCTATCTCGGAGAAATTTTTTTACGCTGATCACAATGGTGTCTCCAGAATCGCTTAGAACTCATTGCGAACTGAGTTACGGCCCCTCAAAAATTCAGAATTTGAACTGGTAGAAATTCGCGGACGAGTTGTCTCGAGCCTGTATTTTCTTGTTATTCGCAGCCGTCATTCTGAAACAGGTCTCATTATAAAGCCAGACCAAAAACAAAAGGAAGAACATAGATTTTGAATAAAATCATATGCACGTCTCTTCCCTATTGAGGTCGGAAACCTGCCGGTGGTGCCCGTTTTTTCTTTCAAGGGGGCGTGGTCGACCTTTCCTAGCTTTTTCTCGCTTATTTGAGCGAATTGAGATTTCGCGCTTGGCAGGGTTTCTATAGACGGCGACCCGACCAAAATATCGTAATTAATTTCTGATTTTGGACTGTGCCTTTGAGCAAGGTTCGATTGCGATATAACATCGCTTACTCACTCGTGCATAAGTACCCAGAATATATCTTCTCTAACCGCAAAAGTCAAGCCCAAGTTGGGACCGTCCAGTACGTTGATGGGGGCCGCAAGCTGTGAGACGTTTGGAAGGAGCGGGACGCCGATCATAGCGATCAGAATTCGACTCACGCTGTGATTATCGCAAAGAGACCGCGGCTCTGAGGGCTAGGAGGCGTGACGTTTTATCTTGTAGTACATTTTCTTCCGTTTCCGAGCACAAAAAGCCGGAAACGGAACGGAACAGCCCAAAAAGTACCGAAATACGGAAACGGAACAGTTCCGCACACCTCTGGTTATGATCCAGCAGAAACGAGAACTATTGCAACATCAGCGCCTATGTAGGATTGTTAGAACAAGTTGAAAGGTAGAGACTGGCCTGCAAAAGGTGTTAGGGTCCCTCTATCACGAAATGGTACGCTGGCTGCCCTCTAGGAAGATCATAAAGTGTCTAACTCTTAACTAATGATTTCATCGCCTTGATTGAGTGTTAGACCCGCAACGTAGAAAGGGAGCAAGGAGTCCATGGCCTGTGCTCAGCGCTTGGAGAAGCGTAGAATGGATCCCTGAGAAAAAGACAAGTGAGCTCCCGCCCACAAAAAAAACAAAGTGGGTTCCTTGGCACAGAAAAGACCGCCCGTTGACTTGGGCCCGCCCGCATCGATCGTCGATGGGTAGGATAACGTACTGTGCTTCTCTGAGCCAAATTCCGGTCCGCAATTGCGTCTCGACACGCTTTGCGGCCGCGCGCTTTCGATTCGGAAGGGTTTCCAGCGTCGCAGCCGTTCGTGTTCACGGTGGTTGTCACCGGTAAAAAATGGGACTAATCGAAAATGGAAGAATATTTCGGGCAAAACAGTATTAGTTAGGGCCCGAAGGAAAAAACGGAGCAATAGAGAGTAGGGAATTGCAAAGGACGGGTCCACAAAAAAATTTCATTGTCCCAACAAACACTTCCTGCGATACACAGGAGGCGGGGTGATACTTAAAGGCAGTGTTCACGATAAGAGTCGTTTTTCTGTTTTTCCGCCTATCTTGAAAACGGTCCCATGATGATTTCGAAGTCCTCAATCGTACAAGACCTCCTGGAAACGGGAGTTATGGCCCCTCAAATTTCAGCTAGGAAGCCTTGTGGACGAGTTTTCCGAGGCTTGAAATCCTCGTTTTTGCAGCCGATGTGTACGAGCTGACCTGGAGTAAAGAGAAACGTAGAGAATGAAGGGAAAACGGGGCTTTTTGATCGGAAACCATCGCTCATCTAACCACGAAATCAGGGCAAATGTTATAGGACGTGTGCGGAGTGGCCTAATGGGTTGGCTGGCCTACGAGATTTTCACCCACTTACCGGCCATTTTTCGTCGCTTTTCCGTTCCTACTCTTCTCAGAGGGACCCGAAGTTTACGTTTTAGCCGAAAAAACGTGCAACTTCATCTTCGTGAACACCGGCTCTGGAGGATTTCGTGTACTTGTGGTGCCTTTTTTCTAAATTTCTACGTCATTTTAGTTCTACCTAGGGGCAACTTAATCAATATAGCGAATAATCTCGAAATTGAAGATTATGGTGAAAATCAACGTAGGCCGCCGATGTCACGGGAAAGTTCCGGAGTCGGCTGTTAGCGTCGATATATCAACGGGAACTCTCCCGGAGTATCGACTGCCTACTAAATAAACACGAAACCGCTAGAAAAACAAGGGTTTGGAACCCTGGTGTATTATGTGTTTAGAAATTTATTA
>JAPDOI010001392.1:167500-185524 GCA_029168955.1 Aplectana chamaeleonis | reverse complement strand
GCGCGTACGATGCGTTCGAGTTATAGGTTAGAATTGACACACCTGAGATGTAGGGAATTGGTACCTTGGCAGTGTTGCCATGAGGGAATTCACTGGGAAAGGATTCGCATAGACACGCTGAAATTATGGATATGAAGCATAGGCTCATCAAGTAGTGAAAAATTAAGTCTTAAAACAGGCGCGACCACGTGAGTTTGCAAGGCTTTTCCTCAACTTCTATCGAGGTGTTTCCCCAAGAAATGTCAAGCTTCAAAATCGCCCCTCAAAGAATTTTTAAACCAAAGCTCACTTGAAACCCTTTGGCTATTGGTATAGGCGAGCTAGTAAGTTTGACAATGGAATGTTTTCAGGGGTTTCCCAGTGATAATCATCAAGCGTAGATATCACTCTTAAAGGCAGAGGTTACACGCAAAAACCGTGTTTTATTTTTTTCACAATTTCGCACCTGGGTGAGCTTACCAGGTTGTCATATATCATGAAGAAACCACCCAAAAACTCCAAGTTTCAGAAAAAGAAACCCGGATTTGAGAAATTTTTCGCAGCATTTCCTCCAGCTTCTCCTTTTCTCACGTCTGTCCGGTGTGTCTTTTGTTTTACACAAATATCAGTAATTTGAACAGCTGAATGTGGGCTTTCAGCCCCTTACTTTCTGGGTTCCTGCAATTCTTTTCGCTTTCCTGCTGTCAATGATCATCTAAAAATAGAAGGCTTTCATAATACCCACTTCTGAACTCCAAGATTCTTCCGGAATAAAGAATTTAGAAAATTGGGTTTCCGCAACCTGCCGGGAAGCCTGTCGTCAGGGTTTTCTGTTCTCGTGTTAGATGGATCGACCGGGAAAACGCCTTTTCAGACCACGGAGCGATTTTCACTAGCCTCTATAGCATTATGAGTACGGCACACATTGAGATCTCAAGCTTCGCCAGACTATCTCCACATGGATTCATTACATTGGATTGAGAGAGGAAAAACACAGATGTGGTTTTCTGCGCGGACGGTGCTCTTCAAAGAATGCATCGTACACGATGAAAATGCGTTTTCCAGTTTTTTGCGTTTAATAGGACTAATGAGTCTTCACAAGGTGTCATTCTACAAACTTTGGAGTTTTGAAATTGCCTCGAATGAAGTTTGTACCTGAATTTCAAACGGCTTCCTGGGTTCGATAGCCCGGCCTTTGGGTCGATCCCTTGTTATAAGGGGAAGAAAGGAAGTCAACCGGCGGTTATCAAAAGAATTTATCAATACGTTTATCACGTTTACGATATTGAACAGTTCACTCCTCCGAACCGGACAATTCTTCTAATGCCAGAAATGAAGCTGGTCACAGAAGCGTCTCCTGTTTTGGTAGAAAAAGCTGGTTTTCAGGGCATTTTTCGCAACATCTTTTGGCATGATTGTCTCCAGTAGGCCTCTGATCCTCCCATATGCAACGGAAAACTCTGACAACCATATTTAACATAATGGACTATGCAGCTTTTAAAGAACATAGTCCAAACTCAGAAATCGTTTCCTCAGTTTCCTCTTGTTCATCTTGGAAGAAAAATTTGGGCTGACTCACTGGCTCCTTCAGACGTTCCGCCGGTGTGTCTACAGGACGTCGATCACTTCAGAACGAGATCCGCTGACGAACAGGCAGCTCTTACGCCAGGCCGTTCCTGGTGTGCTGTTGAGCAGGGGACGACGAACAATTAAGCATTGGCGCCTATCGTTCCAGCGACTCCGCGGAGTGCCACAAAATCGATGCAGACCGAGGTTGTTAAGTCTACAGGGACGAGACAAATACGGCGGCGTAATGGTCAGTGCTATCGCAAAGTACCGGCGTACAGAATTACTTGCACTGACCCCCCGCGAGGTCGTATGCTACACGTATCCCTGCAGCTAGTCAGGCCTCATCGTTCACTCGAGGACATTGATAAACGTGCCCGGGCTTCTATCGTGGAAGTATCAGTTTAGCACTATCTCGATCTCCTCGACAGCAGCGACTATATCTGCGGTCATACACGGTGACTATATACATCGAGGACACTTTACCACTGCTGACGTGACTATACTCAGAAGCGACTATTTTTGGCGACTATCCCTCTATACTTCATCATATTCAGCTACGAAGTGAGCGAGCACCTCTGTGGCGGAGTGCGTGAATTGTTGTAGATTGGCCTATATACTGCGTTAGAACACCAGAAAAGAAGTTTACCCGTTTCTGACAGTGATATCTCGATTACGATGCCTGAACTCCTGTGCTCCTTCAATTCAGACAAGGACATCCAGAAGAACCCAGGCAGCCGCAACCTGGGCCAAGTCCAGAAAAGAACCTGATTTTGCTTTCTCTCTGCTATTTCTCTTCTGGATGAAAGACACAACACCTTGCCCCTCCATCTCAAGATCGTTATAGGCCAGTTCCTTCTTGAGATCAAGGAGAAGTTCGACACGATAATGGCCAAAAATCTTAGAGCTTATCAGAAAGAAAATAGGTTTGGATAACTGCAAGAGAATAACGAATTCTGTTCAAGTGAGAATTACATCCCTGAAATCTGAAATTCTTTCTCTCAAATCGCAAGTTATCTAAAAAGCCAGTTACTCTCTGTCTCTTCCCTTGAGAATCCTTCCTCTACCATGTTTTTATGATGAAATGGAGTGCAAAAAATCTATTGTTGTCTCTGGTGTTGCTGAAAGTTACTGGGACCATCTGCCATCTAATAGGGTGGCTTGGCGCATGATATAAGATCTGTTCTGTCAGGATAACTCACGATCACTCAGACGCTCGAATGTAAATCCATGTTCGATTTTCAGAATGGGTTACCTCCCAATTACTGGAAGTACGTCTTCTGGAAAATTATTGGGACTACCATCATCATCTTTGGCTAGGGTTGTTTTACGTAGAGGCCATCGGCTTAAATCTAACTCTATCAAAGGAATCTACGTGAAAGCATCTCTTCCAAAAGCCGAGAGAGATCGGCTAAAATCACAACGACTAAATATGTCATGGCTGCTACTCGTGGTGATCAGATTCTCGACCTAGTTTTGAGCAGCGACCGGCCTTGGTAATTCCGTAACTGTTTCACCACCGCTGGGCGCTAGTGATGATTTCACGGTGGAATTCAAACTTGATCTGCCAAAACACCCCGTCACACCTGCATTGGGAGAAACTTCCAAAAGCGCCAATTTCGATCTGATTAGCCAGCTATCTACATAATATCGACTGGTATGGCTCACAGAATTCGGTTATTAGCGTTAGTGAAAAATATGAGCTATTTCTCTCAATCATGCACAGCTGCATTGAAATATTTGTTCCTCTTAAGAATTTTGTTCCAGGGTGACCAAAACTGCTACCGTACCTTGCCACACTAGAACGACTTCGGTTTTAATGCCTGACGCTTAGAAAAGCTGAACAGCAGTACGGATAATTGGAATCTCATAAAAAATTAGTGAACGATTCCACTCGCAAGATGAAAAAAAAAATTCAACAATCAAATTGAAAAGAAGGCTGTCGAATCAGTAGATAAGCACTTCTTTTTCAAATTTGTGATTTTGAAATCAGGAAAAACTAAGAGGTGGAGTATTAAAAGCCCTAAATGGAAAAACACTTACTCCCAGCCTAACATTCCGGGCTACACGTCAGCCTGTCACATGCCAAAGGTCTGCTCTTGGGGGCGGAGTGTCTACCTTTGTGCAATCTGCCTTACCTTCTCATATTATTCCTAACACTCCTATGGACAGTACTCTCGAGTACGTTCCTGTCCACCTCCCTTCAAAACCCCTTTATCTCTGTTTAACATGTATATTCCTCCTAGCACATCTTGTCCCCCCTCTCATAATCCTATTCCCCTCCTTAGACAGTTGCATGACTGCTCACTCTCTCCCCTTCAGCTGTCTTTGCGAATTTGACTTCCAATGCTCACACGTTCTGTTCTGCGCTCGATTCTGACTCCCCGGAAAATTCTGACTTCGAAAAGTCGAATATTCGAAAAAATTGTCCATTTCTCGAATAATTCGAAAAACCGAATATTCGAAAATTGCGGAATTCCCGACTATTTGGCGTAGAATATTCAGAGAGTTCAAGTTTCAGAATTATTCGAAAAACCCAAATTTCGAAAAGTCCAGTATTCGAAAAAATGAAAATAATAAAAAGTATATAGTAGCAAAGGCATCCTCGCAAGGTGCTCCATTTCCTTCATTCTGGACTACTCTAAAATGGCTTTCTCATCAAGTAGTATATAACGACTGTGACTAAACAGTAGAGTGTTGTCCGCATAAGGACGTCTGATATTCTGAAAATAAAGTAACGTTGGCATGGATCCTAATGGAACTTCGCGTTTTTATTGAAGGATGGCGCAAACTCGGGGTCATATGCTGTAACGAAAGGTGCTGAGGTTTGCGCCTACCTCCAGAAAGAAGACGCAAAGTCTCACATTAGGATCCCACGCTGATGTTAGTTTTTCCCTAGAAAATTTGTGGTTGAGAGGGTCCAATTTCTCTTTGGTTGAATTAGAACCGAAATAGAGAAAATCGAGCCTCATTATCAAGTTTCTTCAGGAAGTTAACCCTTTCGATTGGTGACGTCATAAGGCGGCTGATGCTTCACTGGAATGGTAATATTAGGTCTACAGGATGTTGATAGGATGTGAACGCGGAATCGGGGGATGGAGACCCTCCACCGATGTAATGTCTACAACGTTGGCAAAAACATTTCCGCGCATGGGTTGTCTACGGCACCATAGAGGGGAAGACGCAGGCAACTCTCGAGGGGCGATCCCTGCCCCTTTTGGATGTGTACAAGGAGCTTTTGTTTGAGGTGACATCTCATCCGTGTCCTGAAGACAACGACGAACGTCTGAGATGGTGTTTCCAGAATAGCTCCAGAACTCACTACGAACGGAGGTATAACCGAGAGAAATTGGACCTTCGAAGATTATGACGGTGAAGAAATTCGTGGATGAGTTGTCTCGGCCCCGTTTTTCTTCGTCTCTCACAACGATCGCGTCAGGAGCAGACCACGCTATGAAACTAAGATCGATAACAAATGAAAGAAGGTAAATTTTGATGAAAATCCATGGCGGGTTTCGTCACTATTGAGAACGAAAACCCTGAAGTAGCCGGAGGGAATGGGTGCTCGATTATTCTGAGGAGTTGAAGATTCCGCGTTTGGCTGAGTTGCACTGCACACAGCAACCGGACCATAATATCCGACTTCAGGTTGCTGAGTTATGAGCCTCTGTTTTCAGAGAAGATGGTCTTTAAGTAAAGAGTTACGGTATTCAAAGCATAATCAGGCCGTTAAATTCCTATTGATATTCCTACGGAATGTGGGTGTGGTCGTTTCGCCGACACGCGGAGAGGGTCACCGCACTTCGAGGCGCTTCTCATCGAGAAAAGCGCGTGCAATGTAACATCATGGACAACACATTTCTGTGAGTTAGGATGACTTTCGTGATGGCAGAAATAACTCAGATAAGACCATTTTTCCTGCGGTGGCTAGAAAGCTCCCAAGTATTGTTGACTCATGTAAACAGCAATGGGAATCACAGTCTCTGGTTGCGAAAAGCTGCACGTATTGAGTGGAGTTACCTCAACATTTTCGAACTGTCTTCTATATTCTTCGACAGGAATCGACCGGCGATGGCGTCGCGGTTCGAGAAATTCCCTCATGTGAATGAAGACTAAGACGAGCTCGTTCGCGCTGTTCTTCAAAAATCTAAAAGTACCCGGAATTTAATCCACTGCAGCTTCTTTGTTTGAGTAGAAAAGCTGAGTGAGGGAAAATTGGAACCCTCTATGGTTTGACGTTATTAAAAGCATGATTACGATGAAAAAAAAATGTGGAAAAAATCTTAAAAAGCAGTTTAGCTAAAAGACCACAGGTTACGCGGCAAAGGAAACGAGCTATAAATGGTGTTATTCAAGGCATCGTACACGATGAAAACCGAATTCTAACTTTTGCGTTCACTCGGACTAGTGGGTCATAACAATTTCACTCAGGAAGTCTGGAGTTTCAAAATCGCCTCTGAATGAAGATTCGCTTACCTAAAAAGAGCTTCCTGGGTTTGGATGCAAGCCACGGCCTTGGGGTCGATCCGTTGCTACGAGGAACAAACTCCACGTGGTCGCTGCCGGCGATAGTGCGTTGACGCGTCGTAGGGCGCAACGCACATGCCACTCGATTTCACGTTCGACGTCGATCGAAAGCAGCTGACAGCAATGGACGCAGCAGGTTAGTAACCACTTTTTCATTTCGTTCGAGAAAAAATGGTCGGTCTTCTGAATGGCGTCCTCGGTGGTGCTCCCAACACTGCGCCAAGGAACGAATCTTAAAACTAATTGCTTTGCGTTCTTCGCTGCAACTATCCCAGAAGTAGATGTCGGCGGGAACTTCAAAATTTGTTTAAGCGCTTCTTGAAAAGTTGACGTTTTGAGAAATTTTTGCAGCCTGATCCACTATAGGGATATAACAAGCACGAAAACGTCAAAAAACCAAGCATGGTTTTCATCGTGTTCGATGCCCTTAAAGGTAGTATTCACGATAAATTTCACTTCCTGATATCTCCACGGTTCCACGGAAGGTCTGGGGTGCTCTATATAGCAAAGGCATGCTTAAAGGACACGAAAAACGCGTTTTTGAGCCAAAATAGGCCTGTCCCATTCTGCTTACGCGTTTGGTTTTTGAGCGTGGAGAGGAATTGATCGCTAGAAGGATGATACATATCAGTGCAATGAAGCGATCAGCTCACGTATCAGCACTTCCTTGACTTGATCATTCCTGTAATTTGAGTCTTCACTTGTTCATTCCGAGAGGGCGGATCTGGGAGACCCAAACCTTTGTTTACAGCCGTTATTTTGCCGCTCCTGTCTCGTTTTCTACCGTTCCTTTGACATTGGGAGTCTAGGATCCTTCTCCCCTATCATTTTACTGTGGAAAGTCAACGAGGATGATCATAGTGAACAGTGCCTTTAAGATCCTAAGCTACCAATTTGTGCACCCGTGCACAGCTCCGCCCATAAAGTTATCAGTCCCATGCCGGAGCAGTCAAAAATTGTTGACGTACAAAAATCCAGACATTGCAGCCAGAAATAAATGCAAATTTAGTTGTTGAAAACAGGTAAACATTGAAAGCAAACCCTTCATTCAAATGTTTGACTCGATAGAGGAAGTGGAATATTTGGGCAGGCCAGTCCGAAAGATATTGTTCATTAATTTGAATTCCAGTTTCAAGCCAGCTGATGTTCTTGATATTAGAGATCATCGATGATGATGTGGAATGGGCTCGTCCAACATCAAAATTTGGCTCAAAACAGTTTTTATCGCAAATTTTTCTCATAAGTCCTACTACTTTGAATCCAGAAAAAGGGTTTAAAGAAAAGAAGAATACATTCATGTTTCATCGCAATCACTGCCTTTAAGAACTATGAGAGAAAAATAATCGGCCCAATGTATGGGGCTGAAGAATTACCGATAGATGTGGCTCGCTTCGATCGTCGAATTTCGTTCGAGAAGGACAGAACAGGGAAATGCTGAAATACGTCGGGTAACTATAGAGCATAATTGGTGAAGATGCGGGGAGTAGTGTTCAAAATTCAGATACAGTCCTCACACGCTGGCAAAACATGGTGAAGAATTCGCCTTAAACCCGCTCGGCTTCTAGTATCCAGAACGCTAACGCCATTGGTAGCGACGTCAAACGCTATCCAAGGCCATTTACTACAGAGCAGTTCTGAATCTTCAGTCTTTTAGATTCTCACCCCCTGCAAGTAATGTAGAATCAAAAACGGAGCTTGAGAATACGACCAGCAATCAAGAACAACAGCAATATCAAATGAGACTCGTTAAGACACACATAAGCTTGATTTATTGCGATATCACTTTTAATATTTCCTCTTCAGTTTCTCCAGTAATCTAAAGTGTCACCCGAAAGAAGGGTGATCGTGCCTATTCGAAAATGGAGTTAATCAGTAGGTAGACATGCTGTATTGCAATAAAGTAGGCTCTTCATCATATCGACTCTTGATTGACTTTGCTATTATTTTTGATAATCTGTTGCTTTCTCCAACTCCGCTTTTCATTTTGCTATTGGTAAGGGCAGGATTTAACAGGCTTGCGACCCAAGATCACTCAACTGCCGTCACCCTGGACAGTTTTGGACGCTTCCCTACGGCGTTGGCATTATGCCAAGGGCTATACGGACCCTTCACGCCCTGTTCGTTGCAAAGTCGCCTCACAGCAAAACCGCTCGCTCGTGGCGTCATCCGGTGATCTTGCCCGTATTGATGGATGGTGCGACACGCGAGCCGGCTGCGTGGTTAAGCAAACGCGCACAGAGTTCTCCATACTTATCCTCTGTTTCCGAGTGGAATTTATCTCCGTTCATCGCGTGCGTCGGCGCGCGTATGCTGCATCTCCTTCTCCCCACACTTTCTCGATTTCTCTCCCTTCGCTCCGCACTTTTTGCTTTACGAGAAGAACTAAAGATAAATTCGAAACTCGGAACCAGAAGGGATGGTTTTGGCAACCATTTTCGCGATGGTGCACGCTGTCTTTCAATTCAGAGAAAACGTCATGTTTCTAGAGTGATTGTTGGAAATGGTCGAGAAAAGCGGTTTATCATTCTCTGATTACAATAACACTAATTACACGAACATTGGAGAGAAGAGTGGCGAAATCAGTAAAGGTCCGGCAAGGTTCTGGTCCTGGATGTAACCCGGAGTTCGGATCACCTCGTCGTACAGGAGCCATGCGCATCGCTTTCAACATGTCCGTCTCTCTGACACATAGTACATTTCACGACATCTGCAAAAATTCAGATTCATTAATAACACTATTTCAAACATCACTGTGATCTATTTGAAAATCATATTTAAATCTCAAACCTGTCTGGGAAACGTTGACAATCCACAAGTGAAATGCAGCGTAGTGATGAGTGGTGGAGTAGTAGTGGAAGGGAATGTATCTGATGACTGTCTCTTAGAATTATTCGGTCTATATCACTGTAGATGAGGTTCGAGTACCTGAAATTGAGGTTATACTGTTGAGGAGTTATTGTCCATTAGATCTTTTACGCAAAGTAACGAGGAAAAATCTGTCCTCTTCTGTGAAGACTGGCATAAGGTTGAAAACTAGGCTGAAAATATTCCACCAGCAACTGGTCCAGATAGGTAAACCTTTTCGGTAGACATAGAGCGTTTTCACTTGTCATTTCGTGATTTTAGTACCACATACATGCATCGCCCACCATGGAAAACTTGGGAGCAGAAATCCATTGTGAATGTTGCCTTGAAGCGAATGTAGAGTTTCAACGGACTGACCTTTGCATGTACAACGCTTGCTGGTTGTCTCTTCCAAAGGAGGGCGACAGTTTAAAGTTGATGTGATTCTCAGCCTTAATTTGGACGAGGGGAGAGTTTAGAGAGTACGCTTCTGGCTCCCACTACTCGAGATCCCGAGAAAGAAAAGATCCAGAATGAACTGTTCATCATTGTCAATCACCAATAATTTTCTGTTGCTTCCTATATTCTATTATTTTTACTTCCCCCGATGTTTCGAGGGCAGTCATCCCAGGGGGCGACATTTGTCCGCAAATATTAGCCCTTCGTCATTCGCTGCAGACTCACCGAGCGCATAATAATTTCTACTCGGCCCCTCAATTGACCTATTGTCGGGCAGGTTCCATCACCCGTTTCACAAAGAGCCTCAACGATCCGGCCCCGGCTGTCATTACGGTTTTCGAATTCATCGAAAAAAACTCGCAAGAAAAAGTCGCACTTTTGAAGTCATTGTGACGTGGGTCCTGTCTAATGCGCCAAAAAAGATGTGACGAGGAAATTGTCGTGAGTGGAATAGTAATTATTCGGAATTTCATGGCCGTTTAGTAGTCCACTCTTTTTGTTCTAGCGGCTTCAATCGTGCGATGAAAGCAGTCCAAAGGTAAACTTCAGGAACTCCGAAGATTTCCGCAGATTTCTTCCATGGAAAGAGAGGACTGCGGAGTAAGGGACTATCCAAGTCTCTGTGTGAGCGTGCTCTGCCGTCGCCAGCTGATTTCCTCCTCTACTTTGATCAGCATTCTCCTTCAGTAATCCCGAACACTCATTGCGTTTAGCTGGCTTAGGGATTGAGCTAGAAAGTTTTGTACGAGGAAAATCCAAATCATGTCAAAAAAGCGTGCGTGGTACAGTCCACGGCAACGGAAAAAAGAAGGTGGTGCGGTTGCGTTTTTTTACTAAGCATACTGCAGCGGCTGGCTCGCTTCCAAGTCTGCCATTATTCGATAAGGAAACGGCCGATATTTTTTCGATGTTATGGTTTTTAATGTTTTTTAAATTTTTTCGGGTTATTCCCGCATGTACCTATTTCTTGTAAGAACTTTGGGTGTACTCGTACTGTGTGTGTTAGGGGAGGGGAGGAACTTACCGTTCTCGGTGTTTCAGATTATTTCCCCCCAAAAATTCAAGGAAAAAATTGCCGTCGATTTTTGGCGGGACGTCCACTGAGCCACGGCATCCAAGCACCCTAGTCGATGGTAGTGTGTAATTTTCTCTCAATTTTTGGAGAAAAAAGGCATCGGAAAAGTTGAAAAAAAAATGTAAGTTTTCCCACTATGCACTCAGCATCGATAAATCTGTTTTTTTAAAGTTTTTGAGATACACGCAGGAATGACACGTAAAGATGGGAAAAAACCTCTCCCACAGAAATTATTGGTTGTTTCCTTATCAAGTAATTGTAAACTCAGAGCCGAGCTACAGCATGTTTGGTGAAAAATACACGCAACCGCACAACCGCCTCTTTCCGTTGCCGTGGACTGTAGGAATCAGATCTTTAGCTAGAGTAAATAACCAGTTTGTTGAAAGACATTTTGAGCATAAGCTACATACTTTTTAAAGATTGAGTCATCCCGAAATTGACAAGCTCCCTCTTCCTTGCTCCTTAGCCAGCATGCGTGAAGATGTTATAAATAATAATTCAAGGCAGTGCCGGATTCACGGCACGGTTTAGGAAAGATTTTGCAGTTCTTTTGCTGTAAGGTAAGGATTTTGCTATACAGTCCTACCACCCAAGCAGAAAGAACAACAACTGACAGTTTTAGGTGGGTTTTCTTTGCTTCTTTCAGTTTTTTCTGTGGTGTTTCTGTTTGTATATCCAGCAGCAACATCAGGTTTTTTTTCACCTCCGGAAAACCTCCGTTTTTTTCCAAATTTTCCAATGCAAGTCTTAAAAAAATTTTTTTCTTAAAAAAAGTCAAAAGTTTCTCATCGACTCAGGTGTCTGGGTCCGCCCCTGCGGTCACCCCGTCATAATCGATGGCGATGTGTCTTTTTTTTCTGGTTTACGGAGAAAAAAGCGTTGAGATCAGAAGTTTGTGAGTTTTCCTCCCACGTACACACAATACTAACAAACGTAAAAACGAGAAAGAGAAAAGCTGAGGTCGGTCTACCGATTTTTGATAGATTACGGTAGATTACAGTGAGTGCACGGTAGCTTGGTCAAAGTCTCAGATTTAGCTCAAAATTTCTCGGCGCGGCTCATTCGGGATGAGTGAATACGAGCTTGACGTTCATTTGTCGATTTTCGAAACACTAAGTAGGTTTTCCTCTCTAAATGTCGTTACACACCGTGCTCTACAGTAAACCTCAGAATTTCAATAAACGGACCCCAGATTCGTGTTCGACACCAGGGATGTGCGGAAAATTATTTTCGGTAAATTTTTTACCGAAACTTTTCACCGAAATTTTTTTTTTCGGTAAATACGATAAAAACGGAAAATTCGGTAGAATTTCTGACTTGGGTTTTTTGGTGCCTACTGTCGTTCTCTGAGCCAGAAATCGCGGGTCCTGGCTTTGCGGACTACGGCTGTTGCATCATGCGACGCGTGATAATCGTACTGGGAGAAGGGTAAATCGTGCTGGGACCAAGTGGTTCCAGCACGATTAACACGTGACACATGATGCAATAGTCGTAGTCCACAAATGCGGACCGGAGTTCGGCCCAGAGAACGGCTGACAGTATCTATAAGATATGCTAAATGACCGGTAATATTTATATATCATTTTCAATAGTGCATGAGGATAGTGCAAATAATGAGTGATTTTTAAATATTAAACTGAGCTTTTTACTGAGTCTGATCAGCAGGACCTCGATTCTGAGAAAAAGTAACATTTCAAAATTTTCTGATGTCAAGGCCTTTCTGTAGTCACTCCAAGATCAGGCCAGATGGAAAAAACATCCTTCCCGCCTCAACTGTGCCCGCAAAGAAGTACTTATTGGTCAGTGAGGAAAGGTGCGGGTACGATGATTTCACAATGGAGTCATTCCAGAACGGCAGTGTATTCAGAGAGGGTTGTGTCGAGGGTTTCGAAAAAGATTCTTTCAAGTGTACTGAAATATCTGCTTCAGAACTCTGCTGCCTTGGGAAATCTGTTGACATTTTGAAAAAATATGCATTTCTCGAAGTAGTATCTCGCTAAGAAAAAGCACGCGACACAAAAAAGGTGAAGAGATCGTTTGAGCATTCAAAAAGTATACCAAAGGGTTGAAAAGATTAACAAAGAAGGGGATGAAAGAAGGATATCGCCCCAAATGCATGTCTGTAACAGTAGCAAACCCGTGAAATACGAGTAATGAAGTAAGCCGATTAGGCAAAAACACCCAATTTTTCATTCGGTCAAAAATTTCCCGGTAAATTTCGAGAAAAACTCGGTAAATCGGTAAATCAAAGGAAATTTCTCGAAAAACACCAGTAAATCCGGAAAATCGGTAAAATCGGCAAACGGCAAAATGCACCCCTGTTCGACACCGTATTCCATATACTGAAGTTTTGAGTCGAATTCGATTTATTTTTCCGAGCACCCTGTGGCTGTATATGGTCTGTCTCACGCGAGAATCTGGTGTGGTCTGGATTTTCTGGAGACCATTATTGATTTTCTCGCTAATTCTGGTTTCCCGAATGATGGGGATTTTCTTAGTACGCTCATTAGACTTCAGAGAGAAATTCACCTGTACTCCCAACACCATCGTACTCCTCGAAAATGAGCGCCAGGTAGTTAGCCGATTCCGGTATTCCAAGCCCAGAGCTCGCCATATGTAGTGGACCTAAAGATTCATTGTTTATCTTTCCAACAATAGCGTGATTTGTCCGAGATAGATAGCTTGCAACTAACTGGTCCACATAGACGTCAGGGACAGATTGGGCCAGTCCGGGACGATATCTGGCACACCGGCCAGTATTCATTGGCCACCATCCTCATCAACGCATCACGTAATGCCTCGGCGGAATGCCGGTGTATTCATCAGTTGTTGCCTGGTTCGGCGTTCCGAGCAGTTCGCGGGTAGTACTAAAAGGTCACGCACTTTTATTTGTCACAAGCAGAGTGTCGTTGGTAGTTCATCGATATAGTTCAGTCTCGAGCGGATATCATCGAGATCTGTTTGCATTGCGTCTTTTCCGCTGTTTGTACTGCGCGTGTTCTTCTGAGAACACTCCACTGTCAAAGGGGATCATTCCGAAATTGACCGGCGAGGTTGTCGCTCACCGCGCCTATCCACACACGTTTTGCAGAGAACTGGGAGATCCGCTGATTTTTCCCACGATCGTACTCTCACCGATACTCCTTCCCCAAACCTGATTCTGTACGACTACATTGTAGGAAGAAATTGATGACAAAGGAAAGAAGAAGGGAAGAGGGACAGATTCACAAGCAACACCAAGCGAATGGAATTTTCACAGTCAGGTAATATACTTATCTCTGATAATGGGTAGCGACATGTCCCCAGGCGGAAAAACGTCAGCACTCATTGTAGGATTTGGTCAGAAGGCGCACGGTGACACGTTTTTGCGTCTTTAGCGTGCCTTTATTATAACTTTCTTCAGAATCAACTTTACAGATCTGAAAAGGGTTTAAATTGAAAAAAGTTTGGATTGTGATTTTGAAAGCGTTGTGCAATACATTCAATGACGAATGACACTGTGCAGCCGTCAACTGTATTTGTATACGGTATAGCTCTTACAAATTCACTCCCAAAACATTTTTTTTTAAAGGGAAATGTTCATGCGATGAATATCGCGCTCGAGTTCGACCCGAAAATGGGATTGTTTGTGGTCGTGGGGGTAACTAATAGTGAAGAAACAGGGAAGAAAAACGTCCTGAATAAGTCAAAATAACGCGGTTTCTAAATTCCAGGACGTGGACGAGAATTCATGGGCCCTGCTGATTTCGACAAGCGCGCTAATGGCGAAATCTGCGCGAGATCGATAATGCTAACTGCGGCAGAGTTGCTTGGCAATTTGCCCATCGAAACGTGTGCGGCGCCACAAACTCGTCCGATTGGGGGCGGACCTGGATAGGTAGACGGCGCAACGGGAGTGCTTTCAAAGCAGTTTGTATTTATTTCTGGCCAGTTTTCGTTGCTTTGCTTCGACCCCATCCTCTACAGCACCCTGCCAACTTAGTGTTTCACACCGAGACCTCCCGAGAACAGAGATTTATCGTGAACACACTGCGCTTTGAATTCAACCCTAGCAATCTAATTTGTGCATCGTTGGTAGACCTTCTCATAAGGATCTCACTAGAAGAAACTGAATTCGAAAGGATTTTAAAGACACGAAAACGCGTCCCGCGCACGTTCTGACCAAACCCACCGAGCGGTATTTTGAATGCCGAGAAACTCGGAGGCGATTTGTAGAAATTCACGAGAAAAGAGAGAATCCACCTCTAAAGGCATCGTTACGAGCAAGAAGGCTTCACAATTAATTTTCCACACACGTCTTTTTGTATAGCCTTTCCTCTCTCGTGAACCGACATGCTGAAAGGGCCCCAAGAAAACCACTCCCGTTATCAAAAAGGAAAAACAGCTTGAATACACTGTAAAGGTGAACTATAATGCCGCGCCAAAATCGCTTTTGAAGTTTTTTTCTGCATTTGAGGATTCGGTCACCGTCATATTTGACGTTTTTTTTGGGTAATGGAGTTAATATCATAATTGTTTTCCATGTTATTTGATGGTAGCATCAACATTCTGCGGAAAAATGCTAGATGATCGACTCCACGGTCGTTTCAGGTGGCCATAACTTTTACCGGACGTATTTTCAAGAGCCTCAGGTTCCAAATGGGTGATGCCAGCTAGCCTAAGTTGTTTGACGAGTACACAAAAATTCAAAGCGATTTTTCAGCGCGCAGGATGCCTTTAAACCCTTGCGGAATTTCTACTGGGCTCTCAACTTCGATTATCACCAGCTTCGGAGAGAGGTGCGGAAATAGGAGAAATATAGACATGAAAAGCCTACTAGAAATGACCCAGTGGATTTATTAGACTCTAGAAAACCCCTAGTGACCTGTGGATTTCGATTATCACCAGCAGCGGAGCAGTGGGCATCGGTGAAATATAACTAGTGATGACGAGGTTTTTACAGAAAGGAAAGCCACCTCTCCGCGCTGTGATAATCGAAAACAGGAGTTCACTTTGGATTGAACTTCAGTGGCTAGCTCCATCTGAGGCCGGATCCATCAAAGCATTTTCCATGGTAAGAAGTTAGCGTTATCGACTAATCGCAACCGTTATCGGTTATTCACAGGCTTGCTGACTCACTGACAATTATCGCCCGTCAGCCGATAACGCTTCAACTTACCATGGAAAATGCTTTGATGGATTCGGCCTCAGGTGAAAATGCGCAGAATCGCCATATCAGGATGTGTTATCTAACAAAGAAATATCTTTCCTCAAATAGGAAAGATTTTTCGTCCTCAATGATCCACCCCTGTCTTCGCATCAGGAGGACCATCTCGACTGCAGTGTCACTGAGAAACTGTCTGACCACCCCTGACCCCCTGGATTTTTTGTTTCGATTTGTGAGAAGTTGCCAGGTGAAGTCAGTTTCCAGGTAAGCCAGGTAAGTAAAATTTAGAGCATTCATATAGAGGCTCTGTATTCCCAACTTTGCCACTAGCGCACGCTCGTGTTACAAGTCCTTCTACCACATTTGCGATGAAGGATTTCCCGATACGGTGATGAAGGCCACGTAACACGACCACTAGCTTTTCAACAGGTTCAGCAACAGAGTTTCTTCAGAAGGGCTACATACCTTATTATTTTTCAGCAACCGTGTGTGGTTTACCAATCAGACGCTCTAATCTTTACGGATGATTCACGACACCTCCGTCAGTATTCGAGGATTTCCAGCGCAGAAGGTCACTAATGCGCATAGAGTATGGTGAGACATACCTGTTAGTCATAATCGTGTATGTGGTACAAATGTTTGCATGAGAATAGCTCTTTAAATTCGGGCAAAAGGAGGGATGATGGAAACGGCTCCAGATAAGTTCACATTAGGGCTTTGGCTGAATCAAAGAAAATATCGGATTGCTGACTCCGAATGAAGTAGTTTGACGCACTCGTCAAATCTCGGAAAACAGGAACGAATTCCGGTGCTTTCTTTACGAGTAGGGAGCCGTCACTGTTTATACGGCGATGAACCTGGCTACCCCTAATGGGTATTGAAGATGAACACTCGGTGAACTGTAATCATGACGAGCCGCAGGTCATGTTAAAGGCAGTGGTCGCGATAAAATATGCTTGTCGTCTCTTTCTCTCTAAACCCTTTTTCTGGGTCTCGAGTAGTAGGACCTATAAGAAAAAATCGCGAAAAACCACTGTTTTGGGCCAAATTGAAACCTGAACTTTCTTGTGTCTTTTGATGGTGGACGAGCCCACACCCACATCATCGTCATCGGTGACCTCTTATATCAAGAACATCAACTGGCTTGGTTGAATTTCAATCAATGAAGCTTTGGATTTATGTACACATCTAGTCAAAAACATTGACTGAAGTGATGCTTTCATTGTTCAACTGTTTTTTTATTCGTTAAATTTGCATTTATTTCTGCGTCCTGTATGAATGATCGATGATTTTTGACTGCTCGGCATGAAGGCGGCGATCTTTTTCGTCATCGCTGTGCATGTGCACAGGAAACAGCTTCTTTGGTCCCTAGAAACTCTAATTCTGGCCCGTTTTCACCGTTTCCTACCTTCATAGTTTTCAGCTGTTTTCGATCCCTAAGCCCTGATTTTTGTAGGATTTTTCTATAACGTTTTCATCGTGACCATAGCGCTAGCTTTAACGATGCGAAGAGTGGACACGGATGAATCTGAGCAGGAATTGGGTTGAAAAAAAGTGGAAACATGGTCATTTCGACGATCCAAAATCGTTGAACAATTCTTTCACAGCTGAAACGCAAGCAAAGTGATCCCTCGCTCTGAGCAACTAACCTTAGTAATGGGAAAACTTTCCAGAGAACACACCTTAATCATGGGGTAGTGGGTGATGCCATTGTCACGGCATACTTGTGCATTTACAGTGTGTCGGCACAGTTGACGTACTGCTACTGTTACAACTGAATTCCACTCACAGAACCAGGCCAGCGAATTGGCGAAAGAAAGGCGCAAATGCTCGACAATGCCCACACCTGAAAGCATTTTCACATTGACTTGGTGATACAACAAGAGCTCCCCTTTGTCACTCTTTATAGTTCTGCTGCCAGGAGGATTGGACCTAAGCTTTGTCTAACAATAATCGCGCTAGCATTTACGGAAGGAGGGGTCAAATGTTAGGAAAATTGAGGCCTCTTAAATAGGCAGCTGTATGAGCAGCCGTGGATAACGTGAGGAGCGCACAGTGTGAGACATTTATAAAACGAGAGAAGACATTATCATCAGAAAACATTCTGAAATCAAGACGGTTTTCAGTTTGCATAGTTCGTCTTGTCGCATTTGAGAATGACCTCATTTGGCAAGTCACGAGCAGCGCACATTGTTTGCCAAGTCGGATTTCCCTCTCTGTTTAGGCGCCGATATTGTATCAGGCATTGACCCAAGTTTTGTGAGTGGCATGCCATGCATTCAAAGCGGCAAACTCGGAGGCAGGGGTCTCCCGAAATTTGCCTTTTCAATCGAATGGGTACATTGCAGTACACACTAAACATGTGCTGCATGCGTTAACAAGTCTAATTCCTACTATTAGTGTGTGGTAGCGTTCGGTTTACGAAGCT